>PVLC010009859.1:0-52393 GCA_004027655.1 Graphiurus murinus
CTAAAAATGTCCTGCAGTTATAAGATGATGATAACATTAGTAACCAACAATTACTTGGCATACCGGCCGTGTGGAAAGCATATTCCAAACATTACCACATCTTGTCTTCACAATGGCCCTATGAGATAGGTCTTGTTATGTCCCCCCATTTTACAGCTGAGAAAATGGAGGCTCAGAGAGGACCTTACCCATCGTCACACAGCTAGGAAGTGTCTGAGCCAGGATGGAACTGTGTGACTTCAGAGCCTGATATCAGCTGCTGAACTCTGCTGTCTTCTCTGGTCCTGAGGGGGAAGGAAACATTCTCTGATCTGGCTCTTCAACATAAAAAACTGTAGAATATCCACTCACCCTGATCACTGTCACAAAAGAGCCCTAGGTACCCACAGCTATGAGTGGCTGCCTGGCATCACTTTCAGTGTTCCTGTCTTGAGCAGTGGTTTGTTATCAGGTAAATTCTGGGTAAAATTGAATAGGCAGTCCTGCACCACTGCAGCTCTGCAGCTCATATTGCCCAAGCCCTCAGGTTGATATCAGAGCAGTGAGAACGAAAACAGTAGGGGGCAGGGGCAGAATTGCCAAAGCTGCGTTGGGGCCGGGAGGCTACAAGTAAGGACCTCCAAGCAGCCTGGCCTCTGCAAGGGCCACAGTGAGGATATCCTGCTCTGAGGGATCCTGCCAGGCAAGAAGGGACTGGAGACAACAGTGGAGTCTCAGCCCAGGGACTTGCAGACTCAAGACTACCTTCACCTGCATTCACACACACAAGGTTAGGAGGGGAAAGCCATCCCAGATGTGGTCTGAGAGGCTCCTGGTAGCATTGTTGAGCCCAGAAGTGCAAGTGTCAGGCTGGCTGAGCACCTCCTTAGAGGATTCCAGACAGAGGAAGAGGTATTGAGAAGGGGAATCAACCAAAGGACATTGAATTAGGTGACTTTTAAGTTCCCTTCCAACTTGAGCATCTATTTCAGATCTTAGTCCATTATCATCTGCTATTGAGGGGTCTCAGAAGAGAGAACCTGGGCCTTGCCTGTAGTCTCTACCCCTACAAGGACCATCTTTGTCACAGTTGAGCACCTGCCCCTCCCTCTAGGTGCCCTTCTCTGTCCCAGTCTAGATTCATAATCATGACCCCGAGGCTATGCTTAACCCTGAAGGCTCTGAGGCTGGGAGGTGAGATAGGCGGGTGTGGCTTGGAGTTTTGCACACAGGAAGAGCTCAGAGAGGCTAATCTGGTCACGTCCTGTCCTATGACCAAGGTGCTATGGGGTATTTGACCTCCCAAGATGGTCATTCTCTCTTCCTTCTCCTCTCTCTCCTTCTCCTCTTTTTTCTCCTCTCCTTCCTCCTTTTTTTCCTCCTCCTGATTGAACCCAGGCCTTATGCATGCTCTTCACACCGAGCTATATCCCTACCTCCTGAAGATGGTTTTCTAAAACCTAAATCTATTTCCTTTCTCATCCTGGAGGTCTACCCTGAGTTGAATTCTTAATGCCAAAAAGAAATCCGTGGTAATGAAACTGTGTGTCCTTCACCATTCTCCTCCAGTCCCCAACATATGGTCAGCCTCAGGAAGGGAATCCATGTGTGGGTTTATCTGGGTCAGTACTGGATCCTAAAAGGGCTTCTTAGAAACATGTTAGCTGGGCTCCGTGCAGCTCTGAGGATGTGGGGAGGGCACTAGACTAGTTCTTTAGGACCATTTTGGCCCCATGAACAGAGAAAATCCCTATATTGTCTATCTGAGGCAGGTAAAGCCAGGCCACTGTCTATAATCCCAGATGGTGGCCTGATTTTCTTTGTGGTAATTTGGTGTTCCATGGTTCTCAAACTATCTCTGGGTAATTCAGGTGCAGGGCCTCAGAACCTGGCAGCAGAGGGAGAGGAGGAAGTTCCAGCATTACCTCTTCCAGCCTGTGTCACTCTCTGGCAACAGATGGAGAAAGCACAGTGAGGCCTGGGTGTGTCCAGGCCCCTCATACAGTCTCCAGCTCCTCCCTCTCTTCCCCTAGAAAGTAGAATTGCCAGTCGATCAGAACCCGTGGATTCAAATGTCAGGGACCTCAAGCCTATTTCTCTTCATGGGCCTAAGTGCTCTGACCTCATGACTCATGTCTTTGACCTGGGTCCTTCCAGAGTCGACCTTCAGCCTCACTGTTCCTCCCGTTGTGAAACTGGAAAATGGCAGCTTGACCAATGTCAGCGTCTCCCTCAGGTAAGTTCTCAGGCCAGGTTCTGTCCTCAGCCCCACTTGAATGAGCCCTACGCCTTGGTCAAAGGTTGACCCTTGCCTCAGTCTGTTAATATTTCAGATGTGACACTCTTGCCTCTCAGCTATAGGACAAGCCATAAAAAGAACAATGCCACTAATGCTGGGCTGCAGAGCAGGATCTCACAGTGGGACCCCTACACCGAAATCCTTGGTTCCACTAGGAGGAAGAGGAAGTGGTGCTTCTCCCCAGAAACACGAGCCTTTTTCCCCAGTGCAGAGTGAAAAACAGTTTATGCTAGGCTTCAAGACCCTTTCCAAGACTATTTGAGGACAACCCTGAAGGTCCAGGGGCAAGGAACCAGGTGTGGTGGGTACACATCTGTGACTCAGGAGGCTGGGGCAGGAGGATCTCAAGTTCAAGGCCAGCCTGGGCAACTTAGTGAGAACTTGTTTCCAAATAAGAAATAAAAAGGGCTGGAGATGTAGTTCAGTGGTAGAGGACCCCTGTGTTCAATTCCTAGTACCATAAAAGGAGGTGGGTAGCAAGGAGCTGAACTACTACAGGATGAGCCCTGCTGAGTGACTACATCAGGTGGATCCCCCTCGTGCAGTGTGCGTGCTTAGCCTTTGCCCCAGACTCTTCCTTGCTAACACCTGCTGCTTTGGGCTTAGGGATCTCAACCTAGTCCAGACTATGCAGAGCCTGCTTCTTCCTGCCCTAGGGTGCTGCACCCTGCTCGTGCTTCCCAGCCTGAGGGTGCACTAAGATGAAGATCTGGGACCCTCCACCACTGAGCTGTGCCCCCAGTCCTTTTTATTTTTTGTTTTGAGACAAGTTCTCACTAAGTTACTGAGGCTGGCCCCAAATTTGCAATTTTCTTGCCTCAACCTTTGAAGTCACTGGGGTTACAGGCATGGGCCACCCCACCTGGCTTGAAACCCCAGGCTTTTGTCTTTACTCCTCACCTCCCCTAGGACATCTGATCTCAAACCAAAGCATTGTCTCCCAGGCCTCCTCGCAGGCCTGTCATTGCATTCCCAACTCCAACTCCCACCATCTCTTCATGTCCACACCTAAATCTTCCAAGTCCTCCCTCAACCCTCTGACCCTCAAAACTCCCCTCTCCTGAGCCCTTGCGTGGCTTCTTGCTGTCCTTTAAATGAACTCCAAGACTCTAAGCACAGATTTGAGACCCTGTGGACTGCCACCAGAAGACCTTTGCTTCCTTCAGTCAAATTCTAACTTCCACACCAAACCCTGCTCAGACCTGAACCTCTCGGGGAGCCTTTCCTCCTGGAGCAGGGAGCCACAGTTCTGTCCGCCTCCAGGTGCCTCATATATCATTCACAGCCAGTTTGCTACCTCGTCACATTCTCACCCTACCCTATTTCTATCTCATAAAAATAGAAAACACCTAAGGAGCAGGGCTTCCACCTCTCTATCCCTCTAGGTTGAGCTCCTAGCATTTCCTACTCCTGATTACTTAAGAAACAGCCTGGGGCAAAATCCAGAGGGTTGGTTGAAATTTCATAACATCCCATTACTCAGCAGTAATCAGACTCTTGTCCTCCACAGGCATCCATTAAATGCAACCTTGGTGATCACTTTTGAAATCACATTTCGTTCAAAAAATATTTCTATCCTTGCGCTCCCTGATGAAGTAAGTAATACATCTTAACTGATGGTAGAGAAATGCTAGGTAACCAAACACCTTTTAAGAGCTTATGGAAATAGATCACCTAGACTGCCCCTGTTCCATCATTCTAAAAATCTAGGGTCTTGGCTTTGTTGGTCTCTTTGAGGATGAGTGTTTTATGCCACGTAGTTTGGATTAAGAAGATGATGGTAAAAAGCCCGAGGCAAGTAGTTCTGAGAATGAGAAGTTCTTAACATGGCTTCCTAAGGCCATGCTATTCAACAGCATTCATGGACCAGCAGCATTGGTTTTGCTTAAAAACCTTTCAGGGGGCATGGGGTATACTCAGTGGTAGAGCACTTGATGAACCAGGGCCCTGAGTTCAATCTCCAGAACTACAAAAAAATAAAAATAGCCTTTTAGAAACACAGAATCTCAGGCCCTATTTCAGACTGACTGGTTCAATGTCTATATGTTAGCAAGGTCCCCAGATGATTGGGCTCCACATCAGAGTTTATGAAGACGTATTCTTAGACACCACTAGATAAGTGTCATTTGCAAAACATAGTATCAGAGACTGCCTGGTATAATGGTAATACTTATTCATACTTTATGCATTTATCTGTTTTATGTACTTTGCGTCCACCGTACCAAGGATGCAGGCCAATTGCCATTCAACTAGATAAAACGTCCGTAGGGAGGCAGCCACTCAGGGTGTATAAGGGCTTAAAAATATATTAAATAAATAAGTAATAAAATAAATGCAAGTCTGTTGGGATGAATAACTTCTGGAGACCTATTATACAGCATAGTGACTGTCATTAATAATAAGGTACAGTCTCGCACCAAATAACATTTCAGTCAACAGAGGACCACATATGGATGGCGGTTCTGTAAGATTATACCACCTAAGCCAGGCACAGTGGCACATCCCAGTACTTGGGAGGCTGAGACAGGAGAATTACAGGTTTAAAGCCAGGCTCAGCAACTTAGCAAAACCTTCAACAACTTAGTGAGACCCTGTTTCAAAATTAAAATTAAAGGGGGCTTAGAACATAGCTCAGAAACAGAATACCTCTGGGTTCAATCCCTTGTGCCAAAAAAAATTAAAAATAATACCACCTAGAGACAGTTATAGTCATCTCAGTTTGTGTACGTATACTCTATGATGTTCACCCAATTATGAATTCACCTGATGACATGTTTCTCCAAGTATCCCATCACTAAGGGGCTCATAACCTGTGTTCGAAGAGTGCAGAGATCTTAAATGTTCTCATCACACACACACACAAAAAAAACAAGTATATGAGATGATGGATAATTAGCTTGATTTAATTTCACAATGTGTACATCAGAACATCACATTATACACTATAAATATATACAATTTTTATTTGCCAATCATACCTTCATAAAGCTGGAGGAGAGCCAGGCATGGTGGCACACCTGTAATCCCAGTACTTGGGAGGTCCAAAATGGGAGGATCGCAGGTTCGAAGCCAGCGTCAGCAAATTAGCGAGGCTCTCAGCAACTTTGCAAGACCTGTTTTCAAATAAAAATAAAATTGGGCTGTGGATGTAGCTAATCCCCAGCACCACAAGAAGGAAGAGAAGGAAGGAAGAGAAAGGGAAAGAAAAACTGGAGGAAAGGCAGCAGGAGAACAGTGCAGGAATGAGCTGGGGGGCCCTGAGGCATCCTGAGGCCCTGTGGAGTTGTAGACATGGGCTGCAAATCAGCTCTGTGCTCCCCAGCAAGCCAACAGTAGTGAAACATCATCAGTCTCAAGAGTTGGGGAATCTGTGATCTGACAAATGCTGCATTGCTGAGAAAGGGGCTTCAGAGTATCTTTATGTGAGAGGTGACCCTTGTCCCCCAGTGAGCACCGGGCACCATTAGCCAGTGCCAATTCTCACAGCTTCCCTCTGCCTAAGGTCTGAGGCCAACTAGCAGAGCAAGGAAAGCTGCTGGTTCCGCCTCGGTCTCTTTGGACCTGGGAAACGCGTCTGGCCAGGAAGATGCCTGCTTACCCGTTTTTCTCCCCCTTTCCTTATTTTCCTAAATAAATTCCTACTTTTTTGTTCCTAAAAAAAAAAAAAAAAAGAAAGCTGATGGTTCTAACAGCAGGACTGGCACACAGCCCTCTGAGGCCTGCTGGGTCCACTGATCTTGTGTTAGACTCTGGGAGGAACAGACACTGATCGCTTACTTTAGGGCCAAACATCTAAGTTAAAAATAGCCTCTTTTGAGCCTGGCGTGGTGGCACACGCCTATAATCCCAGCATATGGGAGGCCGAGACCGGAGGATCCAGGTTCGTGGCCAGCCTCAGCTACCTAGTGAGGCACTCCACAACTTAGTGAGACCCTGTTTCAAAATAAAGAAAAAAAAAATAGGGCTGGGGGTATAGCTCGGAGGTAGAATGCCCCTGCGTTCAATCCTCAGTACCACACACACACACACACACACACACACACACACAAAATAGCCTCTTTTAAAAGTAAATGAAAGTCAGATATACTTTCAAGCAAAAGAAGCCTGACACACACAAAAAAGCTTAGACTAAAGCAAATCTATAGTGTCAGGGTAGAAGTTCCCCTCCCCTCAGAGTGAGGAAATTGGAGAGAGGCAGAACAGGGCTTCTGGTGTGCTGGAGATGTTCATTTCTTGATCCTAGCACTGGAGGCATTCAGACTATAGACATTTCATCAAGCTGTGATGTGTATACTTCTCAACATGCATGGTTTGGTTCAGTTTTTAAAAAATTAACATCAGGAGCCAAGTAAACCCTTTGTATAAAATGACCTTCATGAGCACTTGAACTCACCTTTTCTGGCTCATGCCTCACTGACCCCTCCCCATCCAGCTGTAACCATTCCTGTTGGAGGCCATGAACTTGGGAGTCACATGGTCTAGGAGCCTTAGATAAGGTACTTTAGCCAGACACAACATAATTTCCTTATTTATCATGTCCCACCTGACCATGCTATGAGGCTGAATAGCAACAGAAGCAAGTAGAAAATGCCTTGGATTGCACCTGGCACACAGACAGCACTCCGTAAAAGGCAGTGGTCCTTATCATTTCATTCTGCCTTGTTTTGGTTAATTTTCGATTGACCAGTTTTTCCCTGCCTAGTTCCAGAGGGTTTAGTGACCACGAACAAATATACAAACAACATTGCAAAGAAGCTTGATTTAAAAGAAGAAAAAGTGAAGTGATAGGAAAATAAGAGTCAAGAGTGGTTCATGTCATCAAGGTATTGCATGTAGGACATGGACCAGAGATTGGACTCCAGGCTTTGCAGCAGCCGCCTACACCATTTCCGTTGTTCTGCCAAAGTCCCCTGGTTTCTGGTGCTAAGATCAAGAAGGTAGTGCCTCAATGGTTCTCATTAAGTTTCTGCAAACCGGGCGCAATGGCGTGTGCCTTTAATCCCAGTACTTGAGAGGCTGAGATAGGAAGATTGCAGGTTCAAGTCCAGCCTCAGCAACTTAACGAAACCCTGTTTCAAAATTATAAACAAAAAGGGCTGGGGGTGTATCTCAGTGGTAGGACTCCCCTGGGTTCAATCCCCAGTACCACAAAAAAGGAGGAGGACAGAGGAAGGAAGGAAGAAGAAGAGGCAGCACTGACCTACAATTTGGTTCAGAAAAGATACCATCAGCCTGCTCCCTTCTGCTCTGGGATTTGGGAGTATTGATAGGCATGAGTGAGAGCACATATTGCAGGCAGGCTTCAAGTCCAGTTTCCTGGAGCAGAAACTCTTGATAAGTGTTGGGTAGAAATGTAGGTGAGAATGTTCTCCTTGCCAAGCGTCTGCTGTATGCATTTCTATTTTGTCATTTGGAAGGCAGGCAGGGGCCTAGGGCACACATCTTTTCATGGATATTGAGGGGCCTAATAATGATGAAAGAAGTAATACAGTCATCATAGTATAGCTGTGATAAGAAGCACTCACAGCTTTCCATGTGTGGGCTCTGTACCGACATCATGTTGTGTTACTCCCATTTACAGATCAGCAGACTGAGGTCAGAGCTTTAATAATCCACCTAAGATCGCATGGCTAGTACAGGAAGAGAGCCGTCCCTCCTTCCCTCAGAGATTAGCAAAGAGGAGGGCCTGAGGACCAGGCCACAGTTCTGCGCAGAAAGTCTGACACAGAGATGAGGGGGGTTCGAGTTGATTGACTGGCTCAGCGTTTCTGCCTTTGGTTAGCAAGTTCTGCAAAGGCAGGGACCACGGATGATGTGTCGTCACCACCCCGTTCCCTACTTTGCACTTGGTAGGCCCCTCAGTAACTGTATGTGGCCTCAGATCAAATTCAGTCTTCCTGACAGGTGGTGGTGCCTCCCGGAGTGACAGATTCTTCTTTTCAAGTGACATCTGAAAATGTTGGACAAGTAACTGTTTATCTGCATGGAAATCATTCCAACCAGACCAGGTAAGCTGACCTCCACCCCTACCCAAGTGAGCTTTAGATGATGGGAAGGGAGGTCCTGCTGGGCTGTGGAGACCGTCGGCTTTTTTCAGAAGCCCCGCCTCAGTTCATCCTGTCCCCAAATCTCTTTTCTAGGGCAAGGATACGCTTCCTGGTGACCCACAGCAATATCATTAGCATCATAAACCAGGTGATTGGCTGGATCTACTTTGTGGCTTGGTCCATCTCCTTCTACCCTCAGGTGATCAAGAACTGGAGGCGGAAAAGGTAACCCCCTGACCCTTCCTGCAGGCCTGTGTGGGGTGATGAGAAAGGGCATTCCATAAGGCTGCAGGCTGAGCTTCACACAATTTCCTCCTCTCATTCTCCTTTGGAGAAAGTTGCCCTGATGATGAGAAACTCTCCCAGAGCCTGGGTAGGACTCACAGGGCTGGGTACTTGGTCCCTTGCCTGGTTCAGTTGCTTCCCTGCAGAAGCAACAACATGGGGCTTCTCGGCTAAGTGAAGAATGGCTAGGAAGTGGGTAGGTCCCCCGAATCTCCCAAGCCCCGGGAGACAGGTGTCAAGCCATGCATCCTTCAGCCTTGGAGGCTGAGCACTCCCACCATGATTTCAAAGACAATGTGAAGCTGGGCATGGTGGTACACACCTATAATCCCAGTACTTGGGAGGCTGAGACAGGAGGATCACAGGTTCAAGGACAGTCTCAGCAAATAGTAAGACTGTCATCAACCTAACGAGACTCTGTTTCAAAATAAAAATAAAATAGGGCTGGGGGTATAGCTCAGAAGTAGAATGCCCCTAGGTTTAACCCCCAGTACCACAAAAAAATAAATAAAAAATAAACAATATGAAAGTGGGCCTGGGGTCTCTTCCTGATGTAGAAAGGAGCTAGCTCTGCTGTAGACCCCCTGGCCAGGCAGGCCTCTGAGGAGAGACCTAGAGAGGCTGGAGGCTGCCTCTCTGTGAGAGGTCTCCGGATCTCCCCCTGGGAGCCAGGGCTGGAGGAGCAGTAAAAATCTCAGAAGTGAGGGAACCAGCCTCGAGGAGAGCAGGAATTGAGTGACACTGATTGTGACATGGAGGAAGACTAAGGACTGTGCTCTCCTTGTGGCAGGACTGAGCCTGCCTTCCCCCTGTGCTAGGAGCTTTGTCCCCTCCTAGTCCAGCGGCCCGAGGCCTCACCCTGCCCTGCTTCATCCCTTCTGTTCCTGGCAGTGTTGTTGGTCTCAGCTTCGACTTCGTGGCCCTGAATCTGACAGGTTTCGTGGCCTACAGCGTGTTCAACATCGGTCTCCTGTGGGTGCCCTACATCCAGGTATGGCACCGCCCAACCCTGCAGCCTGTCCGAGCCACTGGGTGGCCCAGCTGCCCCTCACTTCCCAGCTTCTCTCCACCCCCAACAGGAGCAGTTTCTCCACAAATATCCCAATGGTGTGAACCCTGTGGACAATAATGACGTCTTCTTCAGCCTGCACGCAGTTGCCTTGACCCTGATTGTCATTCTGCAGTGCTGCCTGTACGAGGTGAGGGATGAGGCCCAGCGGCCTGGCCCACAGAGGCTGCCCAAGCCAATACCCACCCACCACGGGCCACATAGCACTTCTACCTGCCATTCCAAAGAAGATGCAGAATCCTCAGAAAGGGGACATAGTCATCTATTTGGCATCTGGGTGCTGCTGGGTTGGGCCCTGGCTGAGTACAGAGAACACCTCGTGAGTCCATGCACTCAGGGACTGGGCTGAGAGACATAGAGGTGGTGACAAGCCAGCAGGCTCAAAGCCATGCAGCGTGGGGAGCGCAGGAGGCAGAGCGGAGTCCCAGAGCCAGCCAGGGAAGGGTCGGAGTGTCAGGGAAGTGATGCCTATGGTGGTCCACGGGTGAGTGGTGTTCCTGCGTTATTAAAGGGAAGGTGGGACATCATTCCCCTTGAGGGGACAGAATCGTGGAGGCTGAGGGGCATTTGAGAAGAAATGAGAGAAGATGGGTGTGGCCAAGGCTCAGGGTGCCAGTGGGGGAGACTTCTTTTTTTTTTTGCGGTACTGGGGATTGAACTCAGGGGCATTCTCCCTCCGAGCTATACCCCCAGCCCTATTTTTTATTCTTTATTTTTTTTTATTTTTTTATTTATTTATTTTTTTTGCAGTACTGGGGGTTGAACTCAGGGGCATTCTACCTTCGAGCTACACCCCCAGCCCTATTTTTTACTTTTTATTTTGAAACCGAGTCTCACTAAGTTGCGGAGTGCCTCACTAGTTGCTGAGGCTGGCCTCGAACCCGGATCCTCCGGTCTCAGCCTCCCGAATGCTGGGATTACAAGCGTACGCCACCACGCCCGGCTATGGGGGAGACTTCTTATTGGAAGGCCATCAGTGTCTCCAGGTCTCAGTAGGGAAGGCCAACCCAAACCCTGAGGTTTTGCTTTCACTTCCCTGTGGTGTGTCTCCTCTCTTAGGGAGCTTCCATACCGTGCTGTGCTAAACCAGCAGCATCTGTGTGGCCCCCACCCTCACAAACCTCAGTTTTCTTTCCTTTTTTTTTTTTTTTTTTTTTTTTTTTTGAGATGTGGGGGAGGTGGCACTAGAGATTGAACCCAGGGGCATTCTACCTCCAAGTTACATCCCCAGCCCTTTTTTTATTTTTATTGTGAAACAAGGTCTTGCTAGGTTGATGAGAGTCTCACTATTTGCTGAGGCTGTCCTCAAACCTGTGATCCTGCCATCTTAGCCTCCCAAGTACTGGGATTACAAGCGTGTATCACCACACCTGGCACCTTCTCAGTTATCTTACCCTTTTCTGTGATGTTCAGGTGAAAGAGGCCCACTTCAGGCCAAGTCTAGAGAACAACGGGATGGGGGCGGGCGGTTCAGATTCTGAGTTCCTCCAGATCCTTCCGGGTTATGAACAAGTGAATGCCTGGGCCAAGCCTTCGCTGTTAGAGTTTATATCCCTAGCACCTTTCACTCCTTCAGTGTACCTCTCACCTCTCACTATACCAACGTAGTGAACTGGAACTGTCAGCCACCTAGCAAGACCTGGTTTCAAAACAAAAATTTTTAATTTTTTTTTTTTTTTTTTTTTGGTACTGGGGATTGAATCCAGAGGCATTCTATCTCTGAGTCAAATATGTTTTCCACCATAGGCACAATGGCCTAGGCCAGGGCCTGGTGTGAAGCGGCTGCATATATATACTTCCACCCTTGAATCTAGGGCCTCATTTAACTCAACACCAATGGAGAGGCCCTTTTCAGCTACACCCCCAGCCCTCTTTTATTTTTATTTCTTGAAATAGGATCTCACTGGATTGATGAGAGTCTCACTACTTGCTGAGTCTGTCCTCGAACGTGCGATCCTCCTGCCTCAGCCTTCTCAGTACTGGGATTATAGGCATGAGCCACAACACCTGGCTAACAAAAATTTTTGAAAAGGACTAGTGTTATAGCTATAGCTCGGAAGTAGAATGCCTCTGGGTTCAATCCCCTGTACAAAAAGAAAAAAAGTGGAGGTGGTTCTGAAATGGAATCCCATACCCTGGAGGCCCGGCACCTTATTCCAGCTCAGGCGTCTACTTATTCCGTAATGTAGATAAAGCCCAGGGGTCTGTGGACTCTGTCCCCACCCCACCTTTCCCTGGACACAGCCCCTGCATCGCCTCTCTCATAGTGGTCACTTCAAGGCCAGGCTCCCACCTTCTGCTCTCCCTTCCCCTCCTGAGAACCTGCAGCAGCCTCTGTGCCACCATCTACAACCCCATCTTTCTCCGTCTCATCCTCAGCGAGGCAACCAGCGTGTGTCATTGCCCGCCATTGGCTTCCTGGTGCTCTCATGGCTCTTTGCCTTCATCACCATGATCGTGGCCTCCGTCGGGGCAATCACATGGCTGCAGTTTCTCTTCTGCTTCTCCTACATCAAGCTCGCCGTCACACTGGTCAAGTATTTTCCACAGGTACTCCAGGGCCTTCCTACATTTTCATATGGTTGGTAGAGTGAGAGATGAGAGGGACTGAGCCCGGGCCCTGCTCCTGCCAGGGTGGAAAGCCAGTGAGACCAGAAAGCAGGTGCATACCATGGCTCCCTCTTCCCCAGAGCTGGGGTCACACAAAAATTGGAGGCTCTGGGTGCTCATGCTCGCCTCCAAGTCAGGGATTGGGCAGGTCGATGCCTTTCTCTACCCCTTCCCAATCTTCCCTAGTGGCTTTGGTTCTGCCCCTACCATGGCCCCTCCATTGCCAAAACAGTGGGCATCTTAGGCACTTAGGCATCTAAGCGCCAGCAGCAAGAGCATCAGGAAAGACCAGGCAGGAAGATGGAGCTCACCCCTGTGGCCATCTCCTGTGTAAAGATGTTCTCTTGCAAGGTCCCCCAGCACCTTCCCAGGAGATCTTTCAGTCCTATCCGGGTCTAGGGACTTCAGGTCAAACCTGTTTTCCACAATAAGCACAATGGCCTAGGCCAGGGGCTGGTGAGAAGCAGCTGCAAATTCATACTTCCACCCTTGAATCTAGGGCCTCTCTTAACTCATCATCAAGGCTTACAAGGGCTTCTGAAGAGGGGACCGTCTCTGGAGAGGTGGGCCCTGGTCCTTTTGTGTGAGAAGGCAGGTTGAGAACCTGGGAGGCAGAAGCCTAAGTGGGGCATTTAGGACCATCCAGAACTGCAGAGGGAGCAAATAAGGATGAGGGTGGGAGATGACAAGGATGGGCCCCAACTGGAAGACTACCACCAAAGAGGCCAACACCTGCCACCTGGGCAGTGGGAAGGGAAGTGGTACCAGTCAGAGGGCACTGTAGGTTTGGAAGAAGGCTGTGGGACAAAGGCAGCAGGAAGTGGGTAATGTCCAAGCAGACCCCACTAGATCAAGAGGCCAGGAGCCCAGCCAAGGCTGACGTGGGAGTTAGCTTCACTCAACAGATGGAGAAACTGAGGTAAGACAAACTGAGCAACTTGCCCAAGGTAACGCAGCTCCGATGATTCCACACCAGGAAGCTTGGCTCCCAGTCTGTTCTTAAGCACAGTGTGGAGCCTAGGCTGAGTCTGGGGGCAGCTCCCCTGGAGATGGGAAGAAGAATCTGTTTCTGGGGAACCAGAAAGGCGCTTTGTTCCAGGAGAGGAATGGGGGACCTGGGCAAGTGGCATCTGTCCCTCCCTCCATTGGAGTCAGAAGGTGCAGGAGTGTGGGGAAGGACTTTGCTATGAGGACCACCCAAACTGTTTATCTCAGCTAAGGCTTGTCAAGAGCCCAAAGGTCATCATGTTCCTTGGAGCTGAGGCTTGGGCCAAATCTGTGGGAGGAATCAGAGCTGCCCTTGTTTGGAATGGCGGTCACAGGGTGCCTGAGGCCACCACCCTGCCCCCTCACAGCCCTCCATCTGTCTATCTGTATGACCCAGGCCTACATGAACTTCTACTACAAAAGCACCGAGGGCTGGAGCATTGGCAACGTGCTCCTGGACTTCACGGGAGGCAGCTTCAGCCTCCTCCAGATGTTCCTCCAGTCCTACAATAACGGTGAGTCAGCCAGAGGGCTGCCCTCACCCCTGGGTGTAGGCACAGGGTGGGCATGGGCTTCCCAGGATACCCTCTCCCCCACCCCAGCCACGGCTACACCACCATCATCCCCCAGCCCTGCAGCCTGGGAATTCAAGCCTATCCCAGCCCCTCAGGAAAGACCCAGAGGCCTTTGCTGCTAGAGGATTTGCCATTTCCTAGGCAGATGGGGACCCCCATCCCACCCCCACAAGCCCACATGCTCCAGATGCCTCTCCGGCTGCCAGCCTAAAACTGGATTTTGTACCCTCTGGCTATTAACAGACCAGTGGACATTGATCTTCGGAGACCCAACCAAGTTTGGACTTGGCATCTTCTCCATCTTCTTCGATGTTGTCTTCTTCGTCCAGCACTTTTGTTTGTACAGAAAGAAACCGGGGTACGACCAACTGAACTAGCACCCAGAGACCCAGTGCGAACAGCCAGGCTACTAGGCCCTGGTGGGGAAGGCTGCACCTAGCAAAAGCCAAAGAAGCAGTTGGAGTGCAGGGCTGGCTCAGTGCACCAACAAAGAAGTGCTCTTCCTCAGGGCCAAATTCCTTAAACTCAACCAGCCTGCCTTCCTTGGGGCCCCTCCTGACCTGTGGAAGACCCTCCCTCTGGGACAGACACCTGACTCTGCTCCAAGACTGAAAGCTAGACTTCAGGCGGTTCCTCCCAGCCTCCCCAGAGGTCTCAGCCCCTCCCAGGCCTCAGGGGCCAGGCAGCTAGCTGGCCCTCCTGCATCTTGATGCACCATCTCTCTTTTTTTTAAGGGTGCAGGCAACACACACAGGTCCTGACTGCCATCCCAGGTGGAACTGGGTGCTGAGCTCGCAGCTGAAGGCCTTGTCCCACACAGCCAATGTTTCTGGGAGGAGCTTGAAGGGCTGACCTTGCAGCTGGGAGACCCAAGGGCATTTTGCTGCCAACAGTATGTTCCCAGAGACCAAACAGCCAGGTGCTATGGCCAATGGACTCAAAAGGTGCTGGTGGTGGAGGGACAAGGACTTTGGGGTTAGGCCTTGGGGTCCTTTCTCTAAAGGCCACATTCCTGACCCTTACTCATTCTACGTAATTCAGCTTTCACAACTGTGGTAACAGGTGGCTGGGCCCGGGCCTGGTGAGGAATATTTCTGAGCCTTGAGGTACCTGCCAGATGTGTGTGTGTGTGTGTTATTGGGGGCAGAACCCAGGGGCCTTCTATCTCTGGGCTGTATACCCCTAGCCATATTTTATTTTATTTTTTATTTTGAAACGGTCTCACTAAATTGCCGAGAGCCTAGTTGCTGAGGCATCCTTGAACCTGAAATCTTCCTGTCTCAGCCTCCCAAGTACTAGGATTACAGGCATGTGCCACCATGCCCAGCTGCCAGATAGCTTCTGAACCAGACTCATGCCAAGTGCCCTCTGGATCTTTATCACACTAACTCCTTTCTGACTCTCTGAAGGAGTGTTCTGAAAGTGGCTTACTTCCTTTTTCTCTTTCTCCTACCTCCAGTTTCTGAGAGGCAGATGGGGCCCTGTCTGAGTACCCCCAGTGCTCCTAACCCAGCCCCTATAGAGCAGGACACACACACTGTCCGCCAGTCTGTGCCTTAGAGGCCTGTTAGACCTGCCAGATGGTGAAAGAAGCTCTCTGGAGGGGAGGGGATGCCCCTTCCCTTATTTTCCCCAGGCCCCTACCTGAGACTTTTGGCCATTAAGGAGCCTCAAACAACAAGATTGAGACCACCTCACGCAGTGCTTATGGGCCCAGCCTTCATCTCAAACCTCCTCCCCTCCCACCCCAAGCTGTTGACCTTCCCAGGACAGGAGGGGGGATCCCAGGATGTGCCTTGAGTTTGTCAGTCCACTCTTTTTTACTACAAGCCCAATGTGATGGACCTGTATCCTTTTCTTAATTTTATTTTGCATTTTGTGTTTGTATCCTTAATTAAAACCTGGCTTGTTTCCTTTTTCTACATACTTCGAGCATTTGCTAGCTGTAGAAGGAGCTATGTTGGCCTTCAGAATCAAGTTCTCCAGTCTTAGGGAGCAGGCTTTGCTCACCTCATGTAAAGAAATGTATAGGGCCGTGGAGTTCACTGACCAGAGGTGGCTGTGCCCCCACCCTGCACTTCATTGGGGAAGTCTTCTGGGGGAGTCCAAGACACATGTCCACTCCAGGCCAGGTAGGTCCTCTCACGGGTACCTTGTCTGCCAGTACCAAGGTATACCAACGTGCTCAAGCTGTGGATATGAGCAGGCGTTGGAAGAAGTCTGTAAGGGCATGACACCACTGGAAGCAGGGCAAGTGAGGGTCTTATTTGCCAGATTCATCCTACATCCAATTCAGGGAATTTAAGGTCTTATATTTCCCTATTACAGCCTGACCAGGCCTATAGACCTATTTTATTTAGGCCACCCAGTGATCTACAAAATGGGTTATTTGTTGGGAGATTTCAAGTTCTGGACTTTAATTTACAATTCTGAGTTGGCAGTGCTGGGCAGGCGCAGGAGTGGTAGAAGTTTCCCAGAGCTGGTAGGCAGAGGGCCAGGTGCTCTCCGGCTCACCATCTGGGTTATATCCCTGGCTGGGCTGGAGCGCTCTTGAGAGTCTCAGAGGCAGGTGCTTTACCCATGTACCCCAGTGTACCCACACAGCCCCTCTTGGGTGGGAGCTGAAGCTAAATGACACTTGAGATAACACACCCCAGGTTCCCCTCCTCAACTGCATTGAACGTATGTCCAGACATTCCCACAGATGTGGCCCTTGCTAGGTATACCGTGTTGCCACTGAGGCTGGCTTTTTTCCTTTTTTTTTTTTTTTTTTTGGCAATCCTGGGTACTAAACCCAGAGCGCTAAGCAAGTGCTCAACCACTGAGCTACACCTCCAGCCCCCACTAAGGCTTTTAAGGTTCCACCATCCATACCCCTTCCAGGCAGAGGGGCCTGAGAAAAGTTGGGCTTTGTCCCAGAGCAGCAGGAGCCAGGCTAGCCATCCTTAAAGCCAGAGCACTCACTGCAGTCCACCCCCAAATATCCCCACTTCGTGCTCAGCAAAGACCCCTCGTGAATTCCAGCATTCTTTATTGGGCACGAGATGTTGGTGGGGGGCAGCATCACACTGCCTCATTTCCACAGCAACCAAAGTAAGGCTTGTTCATGTGCTAAGAGTAGTTGCTCCCAGATGTGAATTAGTAAGCTAGATTCAAAAGTACAATTGGCATTTCCAAAGAATAAGATAAAAACGCTGTGTATCAAAGTCATGATTTAAAAAAATACAAAAGTTAAGCCCACAGGTATAGAGAAAAATGGCAATCCTGAGAGCTTCCCTGAAATGTCAGCCTTGAATCCTCCTCTAAATCCTGTAAGAGGGCAAATAATGGGGAGAGTGGGGGGAATGGGAGCCCGCCGGCTTTCATTCAGGTGAACCTTCATAGTGCCTCTGGCAGTGTGTGGGTCTAGTCCCCTACAATGTGAGGCAGGAAGCATGGGGCACAGGCACTGTGGAGGTGATACAGGGCAGGGGAGGGCAGGAGGAAAGATTGGGAAAGGCCGGTCCTACCTGGCATTTCCCAGCTTTGGCAGCTCTTAGAAAGTGGGGTTTTCTGCTTGCGTGAGCACTGCTGAGTCCAGGTAGCAGGGTCAGTGGGCCAAGCCTGTGGTCACTACAGACTGGCTGCCACTCAGCTCCAGGCCCTTGTTTCCAGTCCTCAGTGTCCAAAGGAGAGAACTGGTCCCAGAGCCTCGGCTGGAGGTGGGAGGGGAAGGAAGGCCGGCCCAGACCTCTGGGATCAGCTGTTGCTCTTCCAAGCTGGGGCCTGGCACACAGCAGAAGCCAGGACAAGGAGCAGACAGAGCATGGAAGTGGTGGTGTCATGTACAAATAGGCAGGCACGTGTTGAAGACCTAGGCGGGCTGCTAGGACAGCATGGACTGCTGCACAGCCTTCTGCAGCGACTGCCGGGTCACCAGCAGGCGCACCACCTCCTCTGAGCGCTTCGTAAGCCGCTTCCGGGCCTGGTCGTGGGTGACCATGGTCATGTCCCAGCCGTTCACCTGACCCAAGGAAAGAACACAACCTGCCTCAGTGCCTCACCCTTAAGGAAGCAGAGGGCTTTGGGGTATCCAGGCCCCCTATGCAGGCCCTTCAAGCTGATATCCCCAACCTGGAGATGCCATACATCAGAGAGCCAACATCCTCTGAGGGCAGTAACAGCATGGCTTCTAAAACAGCTTTGGTGAGTCCCTCCCAGTGTGGAGCCTAAGCCAGCCCCCACCCCCGGCCCAAATCTGGTTCTGTCCTCCCTTGGAACACCTGTTACCTGCATGATCTTGTCTCCAATCTGCAGCCCAGCAATTTCAGCAGGGCCTCCTTCGGACACGCGTGTGACATAAATGCCCTGGAAAGAGGCAGCCCAGGTCAAGCCCTGTGGTCACTGGACTTGCCATTCACCCACAGAGCAGAGCCCAGCATAGCCTACTCCCAGCCATCCCTCTGTCCTCAAGTTCCACCCTCTCCCAGCACATTCCACTAGTGCAGGCCGGGCTAAAACAGCACAGGGTAAGTTCGGCTGCCCCAGGGATACTCCAGCCCCCCTGATGGCCACCTCCAGCTCCTGGGCTGTCTGAACAGGACTTCTGAGGGATAAGAGGCTCACTCCCCACCCCAACCTCTGCTTATTCCCACTGTATCATTTCTTGGACCTTCCCAAGATTGTCTCAGAGTTTTGTTCCTCCCATGCAGGCCCAGGAAGTGGAGACCCACCATCACAGGCCTCTGTGACCCATGGAGAGGTCCAGGACCCTTGCCCCCTCACCTTGTCTGTCTTATCTTCTGAGAAAGGGTTCTGGGAGGGATCCTGGTCAATCCCACCTCCAATGCTAAAGCCCAGGATTAAGTTCTCGCCTTGCCGAAGCTTGTGAATTTCAACTCTTTGCTGACAAAGAAAAAAAACAAGCTAGGGGTAGGTGGGTGAGTAGACAAAGAATCTGGTCTGTGTCTGCAACAGCAGCCTCAGGCTGCTGGCCCAGCTCAGAGCTATGCCAAGGAGTGGGAACCAGGGCTGGGGGGGTGGGACTTAAAACTTGGCCACATGAACCCAGTCACATTGTCCTCTGCCCTCAGCCCCCCCCCACCCCTCCCTCAGCCTTGGTCAACAAGTGCTCTGAGCCCCCAGCCCAAGAGTCAGGGTGCTAAAGCTTCAGAACTGAAGTCCTCAACTGTACCAGGCTACTTTCACAGCCTTCAGCAAGTACCCTCCAGTTATCAGAATCTGGAGCCAAATTAGATCACCCCCAAAGTTGACAGGTTTAACACAAAGAAAAAAAGAAATGATCTGGACCTGGGAAGGCTTCACAAAGGGGGAGGGATCGTTTGTACCAGGCCTTGGGGGGGTGATGAGTAGCAGCGTGGCCACCCGATCTTGATCCCAAACCCACTGGAGCTCAAAGGATTTGGAAAGTAGGGCAAGGCATGATCACATTTGACGCTAGAATGGCCACTCAGGTCATCACTAGGGGAATGGCTGTCTCACAGAGGGGAGATGTGGGTGAGCTACTTGGAAACTGAGAGCCATAAATGTGGAGACTGCACACAAGGGAGAGGAGTTGAGCACCTGACCTGGCTGGACACAACCATCGTTCAAATGGGGACCTAGGAGGAGGGGCTTGATGGAGCTGGAGTGCCAGGAACCATATTCCCAGGTGTGCAGAAGGAGTTCTATGGGGCCAGAGTTAGAGGAGGGGCCAAAATGGATTCTAACACTCTCATCATGTTAACTACATAAAGGAAGGCCATACGAAAGAAGAAGCTTCCCAAATCCCTCCCTAATCCGGGACACAAGGGGGGAGAAGCCAGACCCCACCATGTTCAGGGATGTTACTGGTGTTAGAAGCATTGGAGCTAGGTGTGGTAGCGCACGCTTGTAATTCCAGTACTTGGAAGGCTAAGATAGGAGGATTGCAGGTACACAGCCAGCCTCAGCTACTTTGTGAGGCCTTCCACAACTAAGTGAGACCCTGTTTCAAAATAAAGAATAAAAAATAGGGCTGGGGGTGTAGCTCCAAGGTAGAATGCCCCTGGGGTTCCATTCCCAGTACCGCAAAAAAAAAGCATTGGAGAGTTGTGGTCCTACAGCTTTGAGGAAGACCCTGAAACCAGCCATGACATGAAGAAGAACAGAGAGCATGATCCTGAGGTCCACTCACATGAGTCTTCATGCCTAAGTGTAAGCCCCTTTGGGACTGCTCCAAAACATACCTTGACACCCACCCCCGTGGTCAGAAAAGAGATAGGGCTGTGGCTGACTTGCTGGGAGAAGTCAGGCAGTGAGGCGGCTCTCTCTGGCTCCTCACATGCACCCCTATTTTCCAGCTAAGGAGCAAACCTGGAGCATTTTCTCTGGGGCAGCCAGGAATCTGGAAAAGCCAGGCTGTGCAGGCAGGGTGAAACTTAGGACAGCAGGCAGCCTGTCCTGTAATGTGTCCTCCTAGTCCCAGCCTGAACTGATACTCCAAATTCACTCTCTGGTGCCACCTTTATCAGTGGCTTTCTTTGCCCCATCCTCATGACAGGAGAAGTTCTCCAGCACACCCATCAGAGATACCACCTCCAGTCCCTATGGTCCAAGGGCTGGGACTTTTACTTAACCCTTTGCTGGGTGGGCATTTCTTCACATTTTCTTTCTTTTTTTTTTTTTGGTGTGTGTGTGTGTGTGTGTGTAGTACTAGGGATTGAACGCCGGGGCATACCTCTGAGCTCCAGCCTGCTTTTTTATTCTTTATTTTGAAACAAGGCCTCACTAAGTAGCAAAGGCTGGCCTCAAACTTGAGATCCTCCTGTCTCAGCCTCCCAAGTTCTGGGATTACAAGCATGTGCCACCACACCCAGCCTTCTTCACATTTCGTAAAACCTCTGCTCTGGGGAGCTGGACAGGAGATGTCTTTTTTTTTTTTTTTTTTTTTTTTGTAGTAGTAGTAGTAGTAGTAGTATTGGGGATGGAACCCTGAGGCATTCTACCTCCAAACTACACCCCCAGTCCTACCTATATTTTTATTCTTTATTTTGAAACCGGGTCTCACTAAGTTGCAGAGGGCCTCACTAAGTAGCTGAGGCTGGCCGCGAACCCAGATCCTCCGGTCTCAGCCTCCCAAGTACTGGGATTTACAAGCATGGGCCACCGCGCCCGGCTGATCTGAGTCCCCTTTATGATTGGGCATGACCAGACTTCTCTCCAGGGCTGTTTCCCCACTTCTACCACGGGGTTGGCTTCCAGGCTCCCTCTAAGTCTAAAGTCCCAGCCTTCCTCTGGTCTATTCTTATGGCACCCAACACCCAAGATGAGCCAAGGGGGTGTGGCCAGAGATCCAAGCTGAACCCAAAGAGTGTCCTCGGGCCTTGAGTGCCAGGTGTGAGACCTGTACTCTCCCCCAAAGGCTGGGGATCCATGGAAAGTTCAGAGAAAGTTCAAGCCATTTGTGTGAGTTTTCGCCCAGGCTGGCCGGCGGGTGGGTCCCAGGAGAGAGGCTGCAAGGGAACCGGGAAGGGACTCCTATGGCAGATTCCCACCAGCCCCACCCCCAAATCTCCCTCCACTGGGCGGCGGCAACGGCACCAGCTGGAGCAGAGGAAGCGCTTCCTCATTCCAGAGGCTGCGACTCATGGACGACAGGACCGGCGCCCCCCCTCCCCGCCCCCGGCGGCCGCCCAGCTGGGATATGGAGGGGGGCGCTTTCCCAGACTCCTTCAGCCTTTCTCCTTTGTCCTCCTCGCCCCGGCGGGCTGAAAGGAGTCCACCCGGCGGCCGCAGCGCGCGGGGTCTGGCCTATGCCTAGGATCCAGGGAGCCTATTGGGTCCCAGCCATCTGATTCATGTAGGAAGCTGCTGCACCGCTCCTGCAGAGCAGGGACCCAAGCTCTGGCTGCCGACTTGCAGGAGCACCAGATTCGATGCTTTTATGAACCTGTTTTGATGTCAGTTTATCGCTCTGCGGAATGAGGACAAGACAAGGAGCCCGCGAGAGAGCACTCACCACCACAGCGGTGACCGGCTGGCCGGGGATGTAGGACATCTCGACCCCAATCTGGCAACCAAGTACAGCTCGGTGAAGCCCGCTGTGAGTATGCGGGTGACCGCGCCCTCTCCGATTAACAAAGGCAGCCCGGCTCGGCCCGCCCCCTCATGAATAACTAACAATGCCCTAGCCAATCACCGGCCGGAGCGCAGTTAGGCTTTCGGAAGTCCCGACGAGTACGACGAGTACGTAAAGAAGCGGAGGAGGGGGCGGAACGTGCCCGAGGCGCAGGCGCGGGAGGGCGGGGAAGAAGCCTGCGCGCATGCGCAGTCTGAGCCTTCCCAGCAGCCTCCAGCACAAGATGGCGCCGCGGGAATCTCTACCCTTACCTGTCTGAGGAAACGCCAAGTGACTGTGTCCGCCTCCGTGTTCCAGGTAACTGGGAAAGCCTGGCCAGGGAATGCAGAAGTGCCGCCGCCCTCCGGCCCTCGGCTTTCTTGGCCTCTTTGAAAGGTCCGAGACTCGAGTGGTGCGGGCCCCAGGGGGAGGGGGCGGCGTGAATCCAACTCGCCGAGGTCCAGGCACCACTTGTAACTTGGTTTTCTCCGCAGCTCCCCGTCGTTCCACGAGAAAGCAGAGGCTGAGCCCCGGCGAGTGCGATGGCCGCGGTGGTGGCCAAGCGGGAAGGACCGCCGTTCATCAGCGAGGCAGCCGTGCGGGGTAACGCCGCTGTCCTGGATTACTGCCGGACCTCAGTGTCAGCGCTGTCGGGAGCCACCGCCGGCATCCTCGGCCTCACCGGCCTCTACGGCTTCATCTTCTACTTGCTAGCCTCCATCCTGCTCTCCCTGCTCCTAATTCTTAAGGCGGGAAGGAGGTGGAACAAATATTTTAAATCACGAAGACCGCTTTTTACAGGAGGCCTCATCGGAGGCCTCTTCACCTACGTCCTGTTCTGGACTTTCCTCTATGGCATGGTGCACGTCTACTGAAATTAGGGCAGGGGTGACTTTTTAAAAAAGAAAAAAAAAAGATTGAGAAGACTGTTGCCAGAAATTAACATCGTTAACGTCGTGTAGACTTAGTTTTTAAATTGCTGAATTCGCAGCTTGTTCTGTAACGTTGTAAATAATTTATATCTGAAGACAGCCTGTAATATTCTTCAGATTAAATGAAGCGTAAGACACTTTGTGGCGTTCTTTCCTACTTATTGCATAGTTTACCATGGGTGCAAAATCACCAAAATTTGACTCCTGGAGAGCAGTCATTGGACCGCAGCCTGTAATTTCCTTGCATTTATAATTAGGCCATCCAGAGAGCAGATACTAGGGCATAAGTAAGAACTTATTGTTAACATCCTAAGAATAGATTACTGTATATTAAGTGTTTCCTACATGCCAAGTGCCTTGTACTTTTACACCTATTATCTCTTACAATAGCAATTACTTTATGTAGATGTTATTGTTACCCCTCTGTTAATGAGAAACCTGGGGTTCAGAAAGGTTAAAAACTGCTGTCATAGGAGGTTCAGCTAGGAAGAAGCAGAGCCAGTATTCAATTGCAGGTCTCTTAATTTGCTCTTATAGAACTGGCTGAACGTACTTTTTCATAGCCCAGCATTCCCTCCCACTTAACTACTACTTCCAGGTATAAATGGAGTCATTTCGGTTCCATTTCACTAAGTCACAGCTAGTTGTCTTTCCCATAAGAAATTCGGGCTTTTTAAAAAGAATATGTCTTGTGATAATTAAACAGATTGGACGTTTCAGCTCAACTTTGTGCTGTTGAAAGTGTAAATGCCTCTAGTCCATAATCCTTTTTTATCGAGAGAGTTATCTTAGAATGCAATATATGTTTAATTGAGAAATAAGTATTGCATTGGAGTGGAATTTATACTTTGAGGAGATTGGCATAGAAACCTCAAACCTAGCCCAGGATAGGAATGGCCAAGGAAGGCTTCTTTGAGGAAATATCTTCTGAGATCCAAAGGTTGGATAATAGCCAAGTAAAGTATGGTCTTTACTTACAGGAAAGAATATAGGTGTGGGGTGCCCTGGGCAGGAAGGAATATGACCTATTTCTACAGAGGAAGAGAAGAGGCCATGAGGTAGACATAGACCAGATCGTGGAGGACCTTAATGGGCAGTTTGCCCCTGACCTAAGGACAGTTGGGGGAGGCTTTGGAAGATTTAGAAATAATTGATCAGATTTGGATTTTTAAAAAGAATCAGTTTTATATCAGAAGGCGATCTGAGAACTTGAAGCCGAGTCCCTTTTTCTTCTATAGACCATAGGTGGCCAGTAATGGAGATGAATTGAGAACCAGACCTGAATTCCATGTTGGGTTCCAGGGCACATACTTACACCCCAAGGCAAGAAGAAGCTGAGGTAATAGCTTTGCCTCCCTCTCAATGACCCTTTCTCTGCCCACCACTAAGCAGCCTTACATTCATGGTTTGGACAGCCCAGTCCTCTCCCAGGGCCTTCTCTGAATGGGAAAGGAGAGTTCATTCCTGATGCAGAGTAAGGAGAAAGAGTGGGTCATGCTGGTGGAGGAAGAGAGGAAGAATGAGGGGTCTGTGGGCCAATTTACTTAACCATTTCTCTATTGTTGAGCAATATATTGCAAATGTTCAGTACTATGGAAAATATTGCAGTGATTCTCTTCACATTTTTATCCTTTTGAGTTAATAAGTTCAGAAGATAACTTGATTCTAAATGCTTTCCAGAGTTTTATCAGATTATACTCTAGTAAAAAGTAAGCTTTACCAGTGCCTTCTTCATCTTTTAATTTTATTTTAATGTCCGCTCATTTAGAGTTTCTTTCATTGGAGTTTCTTTGCAAGAAATTTGCTTTTAATTTTTCTTGTGTCTGCCTCTTTTGGTCTCACTTGCTTTCTCCTATATATGTTCCTCTAAAATGTGGAGTAACTGAATACGAAGGGGAAAAAAATCAAGACACCTCTAAAATTGATACCTTTATTATGTTAGAACCAAATAAAAATATCAGAAAATATATATATTCGGAAGGTACCAGAAATGTCTGCCATCTTGCCCCTTTAATTCTGTGACTGTTCAGTGCTAATGATCCCAGCATTAGGAATGGAGGGCATTTTGGCACTTTGCTCTTTCATGGCTGGTCCCAGTGATGTCATATTGATAATACCAAGCATGTAAATTTCCCACTGACTAGCATGGTACTCTCAAAGGCAAGCAATAACTCAGTTGTTAGGAAAGTACTAGGTAGACAAGTTTAGTCAAGGGCCTATAATATCAGAATAGAAAGTAGCTCTGGAACTGGAGATGTAGCTCAGTGGTAGAGCCCATGCTTAGCTGACCCAAGGTGAAGGGAGGGAGGGGAAAGAAAGAAGGAAAAAGAAAAGTACTTGAGAGTCCGGAGCTCTAGTCTTCCCAGTGAGGCAACCAGTGCCCAGAGAAAAAGGGCTTCCTCATACTTTGGAAGGAGTTAAAGTTCATGCTTCACTTCTCCCCACTTAAAAGCACATTTTTATAAAATTAATGAGCCCCCCACTCCTGTACCAAGATTCCATAGGAGATGAGCCTGAGGCTGTGCAAAAAGCAAGGCAATTTGGCAGAGTGTACAGCACTGTCCACAAGCTGTAATGAGATCCCTGGCCATATATATATATACATATAACATATATATAATTTGTGTGTGTGTGTGTGTGTGTTTGAACACAGGGGCATTCTACCTCCAAGATATTTTTTTGTTTTGAAATAGGGCCTCACCCAGCCTCAGCTACTTAGGTCCTCCGTAACTTAGACCCTGTTTCAAAATAAAGGATAAAAAATAGGGCTGGAGGTGTAGCTCAGAGGTAGAGTGCCCCAGGTCCAATCCTCAGTACTACAAAAAAAGGGGGGGGGGGGCTCACTTAATTCTGAGGCTGATCTTGAACTTGCAATCCCCCTGTCTCAGCCTCCCAAGTACTGGGATTGCAGGCATGCACCACCACACCCAGCTGATCCCTAGCCTTTCTGAGCATGGGACCCCTGATGTACAGCCAGAGAGGCCATCTGGACAGCTTTGCTGGCCTCTAGAAAACAATTAGGTTGATAAATAAAGCAGTAAAGTTTAATGGGGTAACTCGTACAATTAAAGAAAGTCAACTTGGGCTGGGCACAGAGGCACAAGCCTTATAATCCCAGAACTTGGGAAGCTGAAACAGGAGGATTGCAGGTTCGAGGCCAGCCATAGCAATTTAGTGAGACCCTCAGCAACTTAACAAGACCCCCGTTTCAAATTAAAAAAAAATGAGAGTGGGGGGAATCACCAACTGCTGTGTGCATGTAATGTCACTATCATACACACCAATAAATACCCAAAAAAATTATATAAAATTTTTTTTATATATATATATAATCTCCAGTACCCCTTTCACCCCCAAAAAAGTCAACTTGGGCTGGGATGCAGGTTTGTGGTGGAGTACTTGCCTAGAGTGCACCAGGCCCTGGTTTCAATCCCTTGTACAGAAAAAAGAAAAAAAAAATTCTTTAAAGAAAGTTGACTTAAAGCCTCACAAACCCACTGCAGTCACACTGCCTTCACCCAGTTCCTCAGTTGTTTCTTTCAGATTTCAGCTCATACATCACTTCCTTGGGGAAACTTTCTCTGGCTGCTCCTGGTTAAAAACTCCCCAAGTGCCCTGTTGAGTCTGTGATAATAGGTATGGTTGCTTGGTTAATTCCTACCAGGTTGGAAGCAGGCAGTGACAGGGACCCCTTGTGTAGCTCACCACTCTGTCCCCAGCATTTAGTCCGACATCTGACACACTATAGGGACTCAGCAAATATTTACTGACTAGATGAATGAATAACTGTAGAAAGGCATTTCCACTCCAATATAAAACAAATAGTATAAACAACTGTCCCAGGCTTATATGGCTGCTGCTCTATCATTTTAAATCAGGTTAAAAGGAACCAGACCAATCCCTAAGCAGCTATAACCCCTGACCATCTTACTTCCTCCCAAAAATGGAAGCAACATGCTAAATTATACAATCCAAGACTTTGATTTAGTGAGAAATGGATCACCCAGTTTTTCACATTCTAATCAGAGAAAGTTGGCACATTTTCAGGTTCCTGGACAACCCAAGGTCAGGGAGCCACTTGCACTAGAGAAGTCCTATGTGGCAACCTCACCACACACCAGACAACCCAGTGGCAACCTCACCACACACCTTTTGCTGGATCCTTTGTGACAACTGTCTCTAAAGACTCCAGTGGAAGGAGGCTGACTGTCCCCTTGAGTGCAGAAAGCACCCCTTCCAAAGAAGACACTCCCTGGTATCCAGGGAGCCACCCAGACACAGCACCTGGGCAGCACTTGAAGACAGAGAATGATGAGCTCACCTTGGGTTCACCCCGGGGCTCCTCTGATACAATGGGATGGGGCAAGAGGTAGGCAGCTCCCCAAGCCCAATATTTATATTTCATGTCTGTCTCTGACACAGGAGACTTGGTCTTAAGGAAATGATCATCTCCCAAGTGAGTGTACAATGAGTAACCCAGGCGATCTGTAGCACAATAAGGGAACCTGACACTGGCTGCCTCCAGAAAATGGGTAGGCTTTTCACTTGTTCTTGCTTACCTTTAAAATTTTGAATCATATAATTATTATTTTGTCAAGATCTCTTAATTCAAATAAGTTGAGCATAATGCTGCTTCTAGGCAGGGGTGTGAGTGGAGAGGGATCTCCCTGCTCTCAAAGCAGCATGTGTCTTGAAATTGGCTCCTTCCACCCAAGCTGGCCTCCCCCCCCCCCTTAGAATCAGGGCTTCTCAAATAATAATAATGTGCTCACAAATCAAATCAATGCAGGTTCTAATTTGTGGGCAAGGGAGGGGCTTGAGACTCTGCATTTCTAAGAGGCTTCCTGGTGATAACTGGGACCTGCTTTGAGTAGCCAGGCTCTTCAGCAGCTGAGCGTTCCTAGGGCTGGGTGGGGATGACTTAAGGAAAATGAGGGGAGGGGGAGGGAAGTGAGGGCCTCCCTAACATTACACCTGCTGAGGGAGCTCCATCCTTTCCCTCCTCCACTCTTCAGACCAGGCCTCTGAGGAGAGAGGAAGGAAAGCCAGCAGGGACTCCTGGCCCCACATCACGTAGGCAAATGCATCTTCTTTCATATGGGCAAGTCATTATTCCCAGAACTTCCGAGGCTGGAGTGGAGGTCAGAATGGAGCAGAGGCCTCCCTGCCTCCCCATTCCCATCTTACCTAGAAGTCCTTGGAGGTGGCCTCTCCCCTTAAGAACCAGCTGCCTCCTGAGGTCCATCCTTTCCTGTTGCCTCCTTGGCCACCTTTAAATTTTATCCCTGGGGCCAAGGCCAAATATCCCCTTGGATGTTGTCAAGGGCTTTCTCTGAGCAATCATCATTCCCTACTGGGATGTGTCAAAAGTCTCAGTTTGAGGCCAGAGGAAGGGAAGGTAGAGAGGCTGGGCCCCAACCGCGATCTCTGTTGGCTTTGGAGGGAGTTACATGTGTACCCTTCTCCCAGAGGACCACGTCAGTGCCTCATTTAAGCATCTCATAAGAGAGGACCCAGCATGCAGCATGCAGCAGTAAATGTTTACTGCATGGATGAATGAATGAATGTCCAATCAGGAAAAAAATTAAAACACTAGTACCATTCAGGCCCCTGGCATGCCCTGTCTCCTGGGTATCTGCCCCAGGGCCTCCTCTTCTGGATCTGAGCCAATATGGCTGCCAGGACTCCCCTCCACATAACAAAAAGCTTGTAGCAGGATCCCAAAGTGCAGGAGAAATGGTCGTTCTCAGAAGCCCTTGTCCCATGCAAGTCCAAGCTCTTCCCACTTCAGAGCTGCGGGTGGTTCTGGCCAGGCGTCCTCTCATCCTCAACTCTGCTCTCAGTCAACAGCTCTGGCTACGTTTCCACTGTTTGCAGGGTCTGCAGCTGCTCCACTTTCACCCTCACATTCTCCAGGAGGCCAGACCTGCGGTAGGTGGGTGGGAGAGGACATACAGAAGACAGAGAGAGAGCAGTCATGAACCCTGCAGATAGGGTCACCTCGCTAAAGGCAGCCACAGCAGTGGCCTCAGCCTCTGGCTGGCAGCACTACGGGCAGTCGGCCCATGTGGAGAATGGGGAGGGGAAAGATGAGGCTTGAGGGAGAGAGCGGTTCTAGTGATGCTAGGTCCATCCATAAAGGTATCACTGTCAATCTCACTAACGTGTATGGGGAGGGAGGAAAGAAGGAGCTGGGTGGAATATGGAGGGAAATACACCGGGTGTTGTGTGCGTGTATTTGCCTATCACTTTGAATCTCGCTATGATGTATAATTATACTGCACCAATAAAAGTATACAGAACGAGTGTCCACGTGGAGAAAGGGACAATCTGTCCAGGCTCCTGGCTGCAGCTCAAACACATGGAGATGCTCAGGCTGAGGCTTCTGCAGATCTGGAGCTGTGGTGGCAGCCGGAACCTAGGCCAATGAGCACAGAGCCTCCCACAGCAATAGGCAAGATGGGGCTGGGAAAAGCAGGGTGGCCATCCTTTCCCCCTGCGGCATAAGGTGCTCAGGTGGATGCCCAGGAAGTGGCCATCAGCTTGGGGAGTGCTCAGAGGGCAGCTGGGCTCAGGCCTACCCCAGCTGGACTCCCCAGCCTCTGGTGTGCCTGGCCCCACTGCTGCAGCCTCTCCCCACTCCTCTCCATCCCAGGCTATTTCTCAGCTCCTTCCCAACCAAGACACTTCCCAGGTGGAGGCTGCCAAACCTCGAATCAAGTCCACAAGAAATGAAAGCTGGGGCAGAGGAAGGCCTGGGAACTCCCCACCCTGACTAAGCAGGAGGGGAAAAAGCCCGGTGTGGGCTTTTTTTACGCACACATGTAATCCCAGTACTAGGGAGGCTGAGACAGGAGGATCACAGGTTCAAGACCAGCCTCAGCAACTTGGACTCTCAGTAACCTAGTGAGACCCTGTTTCAGAACAAAAAATAAAAAAGGACTGCAGGTATAGCTCAAAAGTAGAATGCGTCTGGGTTCAATCCCCAGTACAATGTACGCATGGACACACACACACACACACACACACACACACACACACACACACACGGCCAGAACACAGCAAGGAAGAAGCAAAGTGAGCCTGAACACAGCCTCCTGACCCAGCCCAGGGCTCCCCACACCAGGCTGAGGTCCCATCTGCAAGAAAAAAGAAAAGAAAAAAAAACAGGCTGACCAAGGTTTCCAAGCAGTGCCCCAGAAAAGGGCATCCAATGTGTCCACAGAAAAAAGGGATGCAGAAAAGCTTTCTGATGCCAGGTAGGGGAGTAAGGGGCTTGACCAGGCAGGTAGCCTACTAGAGAACTTCGAACTAGAGACTCTGCCTGGATTCAAAGCCCAGCTCTGCCATTATTAGCTGTGGGACTTGAGCATGTTCCTTTCTGTGCCATGGTTTCCTCATTAGTAAAATAAGGCATATCTGTGTCCACCTCATTACATTACTTAAGTGAGTTGATATAAATCAGGTGTGTTGGCACGCACCCGTAATCCCAGTACTTGGGAGGCTGAGACAGGAGAATCACAAGTTCAAGGACAGCCTCAACAACTTAGCAAAACCCTGTTTCAAAATAAAAAATAAAAAAGGGCTGGGAGGGGTAGCTCAGAGGTAGATGCCCCTGGGTTCAATCCCCAGTACCACACACATACCACACACACACACACACACACACACAAAGTTGACATATACAAATAGCTTGGCCTGGCAGGGAGAGGCCAGGCAAAGGGGAGTACTTTTATTATCTGAATGCTGGGACAGCACAGCAAGACACTTGGTTTGCTCCTGGATCCCGGATGCTTGGGGAGCTAGTGGGACTCACAAAGGGCTATGGCATCACCCTTCTCTCCTGAATCCAGCCCAGATGGATCTCCTGGGTCCTGGATATCCTGACATGTGTCCAAGCCACCCTGGAGCAGCTGTCCAAGTGGGTCTCTCTCAGGAACCCTGTCCTCAACCAGCTCTGCCCAACAGCGTCTTACCTGGTGGTCAGGAGGAACTGCGGGCACACGCCTCCATTCTCTTTCCAGTGGCCAAAGCTGGGCTGCGCCTGGGGTTGCTCTTCCAGTAGCTCCTCTGGCTGACCTGGCTCCATCACCTCGGCCTCGGCTGTCAGTGTACTGTCTTCTCGGCCTCTGGGCAGGACATGACCCATTAACTGAGGACAGCCCTGCAGAGGCCTCCCTGACACTGGCGGGACAGGCCTGGAAGAACCGCTCTCCTGGCAGGCTGCTGACCTCCTTCCTCCACACTGCAGCCTCAGTGCAGCCCAAGCTGGGTTCAGGCTACAGCTGGAGTTTAATAAAGACAGACTGTGCAGGCAGACCCTGCACCTGCCACCCCAGGCTATGGTGGGGCTGAAGTAGAGAAGGTGCCTGTCCCAGCTCCTCCAGGAATCCTTCCCCAAGGGCCAGGGCCAGAGCCAGAGCCCCTGCCCCTTCTTGTCCACTACAGATTCCCCCTCATACTGTGTGTTGTTGTTTGTGAACACACACACACACACACACACACACACACACACACACACACACACACAGCCAAGCCAGTGGCCCAAGAGACCTGGAAAGAGGCCCCTGTATTCCTTACCATCCAGCTTCCCTCAACCCCAGCCCACCAGGACCACCAAATCCAAGAATTCTGGAATACCAGTTCTAGAAGGCGCTCTATTTAAACCAACTCTTTCATCTCGCCCATGGAGAAACTGAGGCCCAATGAGACCTGGGACTTTTCCAAAATCATGTGGCAAGATGTTGGAAGAACCGGTAAGCCAGATCTCCTTCCCAATGACCTGGGGAGGCCTCTCCCCCCCCCCCAGGCTGCCCCAAAGCGGAATCCAGTTCTACGGAGCAGACACTTGGAACACCTCAGTCCCCCCAGGCCCTTCAGCCCGCACCTCCACAACCAGAACCCAGAACCCGGCCAGGTGAAAGCTCCAAGCTAAGGGGCTCCTCGAAGCTCCCCTCAGCTAACTGACCTCACTTCCTCGTACTTCTTGTCTCGATAGAACTCCCGCTTCTTGATGATGTAAATGAGCACCAGGTCACAGAAGAAAGCCCCCTGCAAAAGAGTTGGGAAAGCTGACTCAAAACCCTGGACTTCATACCATTTGATCCTGCAACAGTTTGTGAGGGGGCAACACGTCCCCAATTAGCACATGAGGAAACTGTGTCCAGGGCCGCAGAGCTGGTCCATGATAGACACAAAGTTAGACTGGAGCCAAGCACCCGCCATGCTACCTTGACCCCAGACCACCACTTCTGCACCACCAGGCACCAACAGTGCACTGGGTGCAGGAAGGGGGTGAGCCATAGAGACCTTCTGGGGACTCTCTCCGCTGCAGGAGACAAGCAAGTACATCAGGACACAGATTGACATGTCCTATAATTAATGGGGAGAAGAACAGAGCAGATAGCAGATAAGACTTCACTCAGCCTGGGGAGGAATATCTGGGCTGAGTCTTGAGGGCTGAATAGGAGTGTATACAAAGCAAAGAAAGCATGGGAATGGCATTACAGAAGGAGGAGCAAGCTTTTCTGCCTGGGAACTGCCACAAGACCTGTGGTCCCTTTCTGGCCAGGCATGGTGACTTGTAATCCCAGTACTTGGGAGGCTGAGACCAGAGGATCGCAGGTTTGCGGCCAGCCTCAGATACTTAGTGAGACCCTGTTTCAAAATAAAGAATAAAAATTAGGGCTGGGAATGTTGTAGCTTGGAGGTAGAATGTCCCTGGGTTCAATCCCCAGTACTGCAAAAAAAAAAAAAAAAAGGAAGCTGCAAATACACACACCCAGAGTTCCCTAACAATAATGTTTGCAGTTAGCAGGAATCCATTTGCAGACTTGGAGACTATCCTTGTGTCACTAGAGGTTGAATCCAGGGGCATTCTACCTCTGAGTTATACCTCCAGCCCTATTTTTTAATTTTGTTTTTAATTTTGAAACAGTGTCTCACTAAGTTGCAGAGGGCCTAACTAAGTTGCCAAGGCTGGCCTCAAATTGCCAATCCTCCTGTCTCAGCCTCCCAAGTCCTGGAATTACAAGCATGCACCATTATGCCTGGCTTGGGGCCCGCTCCTATCAGTCATCTCTCTGAGAGCTGAATCCTGTTACAGGACACACTTTTCCTGATCTCAACAAGAAGTCAACCCCAGGTCCTGAGGGAGCAATGGGGAAGTTTGTGCTGCTCAGGCAGAGCCCCCAGAAACATTGGAAAGGAACTCGCTGGTGTGAGTTTGAGTCACCCATGGACAGCTCTCACATTGCTAAAATCTGTCCAGAAGTACAAAGGGATTTGTAGGAATTAGAAGAAACTTTTCCTGCCCTCCCGCCACTATGTCCTCTCCTGTGAGCCCCTCTGGGCCAAATTAAGGGCCACCTCTGAGGAAGGATTACAAGGCTATTGTTTCTGCCTCTCGTTCCTTTAGCCTACTGGTTCTCAGCCAGGAGGCATTTTTGGACATGGCACCTGCAGGGAGCCACTGACATCCAGTGAGTAGAGGCCGAGGATGCTCTTAAACATCCCGCAATGCACAGGACAGCCCCTAAAGAGAGGATTATCCAGCCCAAAATGTCAATAGCGCTGAGATCAAGCAACCTTGAACTAGCCTAACACTAGCCCTTTGGGCAGAAGTGGAGATGGAGACTTGGAGACACTTGGGAGCTGATCCAGGATCCCAGAGACCCTAGGCCACACCATCCACAGCTCCAGAGCTACAGGCAGATGCTTCTCTGATCCTAGAAAGAAAAACCATGCCTTGCCACCTGGGGACAGCTGGCAGGACTTTGTCCCAGGCAAACCTCTTTACCCACGGCATCTGATCTTGCTAGCTTTCCTGCTTCATGGGGCACGGGGGCATGTTTCTCCTAGGTAATTACCCCCTATCCCTGCACAGAGTAGGAAGCAGGGGAGGGAAGGGAGAGCTACTCACAGCACCCATGAGTGCCACCCCAGAGCCCACGTTGATGATTGTGGGGATGATGCTGAACTTCCCCGCCTGAAAGAGAGACAAGGCAAGTGAGCAAGGCAGGATGGACAGCCAGGTACCCAGTACTCTCCAACCTCCTGGCCCCACCCTTCCAGGCCTCTGGACACCCACACACCTTGCCGTTGACTATCACATCAAAGCGGATCCCATAGGCTTTCATCAGGTTTCGAAACTCCACCCCAGCCGAGTCCCGGTAATATCTGGCAAACCTGGGGGACACAGAGCCCAGAGGAAGTTTCAGCCTGCCTGTGCCTTCCCTCTCCAGCAGCAAACTGTGGCTGCTTCGAGGACTTACACTCCCAGGACTCTGGCATGCACCAGCCCTAGAAGAGGGTTGAAGACTCTCTCACTGAGCCGAGCACAAAGATGCATCCAGACTTCTAAAATCTCTGCCAGATACTCCATAAGGGGCCAGGGCTCTCCTGCTACACTGGAACCAACCCCGGGGCCACCAAAATGTGTATGGACTCCACCCAGCAGAGAAGCCAGGCCTAGGGATGATGGCAAGCACAAGGCAAGAATAGGGGTGCAGCTGCTGTCCCTGCCCCCCTATCTGGGATCCCCACCTCTCCTTGGCTGTCTCCCTTCACCTCCTGCTCTGACACTCACCCCCGAGAAAGAGTGGAACAGCCCTGGTACCCAGGGAAGGACAAGAAACATGGCCAGGGTTCCAAGGTAGCACAAGGTGACAGTTACCTGAAGTTGTACCCAGAGGAGACAGACTTTGCGTGGTTGTTGTCCAGGCGGTTAAAATAATAGTGAGGTTTGCATTCAGAGGGCGCCTTATCAAGATCACAGTTCCATTCAATATGAATTGCAATTACACCACCCTGATACAAGAGACAAGGCTTGGTGCCCAGAACCTTCTGGAGGTGGACAGAAGTCACATACAGAGAGTTGGGCAAGACAGAAAAAGGCTGAGGCAAGAGGGAAACCCTGGGGACTGCCTGTGGGGACGTTCTAAGCCCCACTGCCAGAGAGGAGCAGCTGAGGAAGTGGCACTGGCCAACCCCCAGTGTTGGTTCCTGTCCTTCTTCAGGAGAGAGGTTTGCTAGCTCCCAGTGAGCACCTTCTGTGGTCACTGCACACCAGGCTGTGCCTGGGGAACTCTTTCTGGTTCCATTTCAGCTGATGCCCCAAGGTCTGAGAAATATACAGCACAGCCAAGCCTGCCCCTCACTGGGTGCCCAGAGTCGGAGTCTGGCACAGACTGGCCATGTGTCACAGTAACTCTGAAAGCAGTGAGCTCCTGAGGGCAGGTGACTTTGCAGGGGGACACCCCACCCTCCGGGTCCCCTTCCATACCAACCTCCTCAATGCAGAACCCAGGCCCCCAGGGAGGCTCCCTGAGGATGCCACCCACCTCCACGGCTATGTCCCGGAAGTTGCTCCCTGCCCAGCGAACCACAGACCCCAGACGGAAGATGGGGCAGTAAAGATTCTTGGAGCTAAAGCGGCAGGATTTCAAAGAATCCTTCTTCTCCAGGACATTGGCCCTGGGGGTAAATAATGAAATGAGAGTGAGACCTGCTGTCCCTGGGCCTGACCCAACAGTCAGTAGCCCTTGTCCAACCTGACCACTGCCCCAGCTCACAGCCTACCCCAGGCAAGAACACAACCGTCCCCCATGGCAGAGGAAGAGGGCACCCCAACATCCCCCTGAGGGTCATTTACATGCACAATAACCATGCACATGGGCCTGAGCATAGCCACAGAAGGACCAGTCAGAGCTCTGAACTATGGCCCCAGTCCTGGACCCCCTAATCCACAGCCAAGCCCACATACTTTGAGAAGTTGAATTTGGGGAAACGAATGAAGTTCTTTATGAAGATGGTGAAGTCTTCAGCCTCCTTCAGGAGTGGCTCCCTGAAAGCCAGGGCAGGACAGCTGAGCAGGAGGTCCTGCTGCTGCCCCTCCACGCCTCCCCGGCCTGTGGCGGGGATGAGACCTGTTCCCTGGGTCTCCTGGAGCCTTTGCTGGGGGTAGTCAATTTGCTCAGTTGGGATGGTCCTAGGGCCTCTGTGAGATGTCCTGACATCTCCCTCAGCGTGAGGCTCCCAGCTGGACCCACTGCATGGGACTGGACAACCTTCAGGGGACTGAAGTCATGGCCACTCACGTTGGCCTGGGCTGCGTCTCCACCGGGCACCAGGCAAAGATCTCACAGGTGCCCCTGGTTGAGTTCCCCACCCGCAGACAGCGGCCAGTCTTCACTCCTGCAGGCGTGGGACAGGGACGATGCCAGGAGTTCCCCAGCCCCAGGTCCCCTTCACCCTCCTCCTTGGCCGCTCCAGACCCTCACCATTTCCAGCTGCAACAGACTGTCCAGCGTGGCAGTCATTGTCCTGAGAACACACACCATCGGGAACACCTTCATGCTGCCAGGAGAGAAAGGTGCGTGAGGAGATGCCAGCTCAGGGCCAGGGGCCACCCAGAGGTTCAAAGAGGGGGTTCTTCCCTGGCCTGGAGGCACGTACCCTTTGACAACCTGATTAGTTCTCAGAAAATGCAGGTATCATGCACCAGTGCACATAGCTTCCTAAGACCCTTGGAGCACACAGAGGCCCCTGCTTCAGGAGAGGGGTCTGCCCCAGGCACAGCTGGAGCCTCCATCACCCCTTCCCCATCCCCCATGCCAAATCAAACCTCAGCACAAGTGCCTTGCCGCTGGTTGGCGGTCACAATCAGGTTGGTGATCACAAAGAAGACGTTCTCTCCCTGAAGAACCAGAGAGGAGTTAAGGAGTCTCCTCCTCCATTCCTGGGGACCCTTCTTCCCAAGGCTGCCTGGCAAGGGGTGGGGCTTCTGCAGGGTGTCAGGGAAAATGTGGCCACAAAATTGGTAGACTTGGTCCATCTGCCCACTAACCCCACAGTTTCTGCATAGATGTCCTAATCCCAAGTGACCCTGCCCCATGAATCCCTATTCTGGCCTCAGCCCCTGGAAGATCTGGAAAGAGCAGGAACAGTGATGGGGTTGCCCTCACCCTAGACCAGGACCATTGTGAATAGGCTGGGAGCTGTTTCCAGGGCATATAAGAGAGAGGTTCTCTATGCCAGGTCACTTGGCCCCATTTGGGGCCAACAGACTCAAAGATCACTGGGTACAGAGGTCATGCAAGGCACAGAAAAAAAGGGCAAGGTTTTGGTGTGGGAGAAGGGATCTAGACAAGGTCTCAATCTGCCTCCTGAGCCAAGGGAGGCAATGGGTGCAAATCCCTGGGCACCCCCAGCAGCTTCCCATGTGACGCACCCCAAGCCAGGCTCTGCCATCCCAGGCCCCGGGCAGGGGCTCAGACCTGGGACGGGATGACATAGTCGGCAACATCCCAGAGCCGCTCCCCGAGCTCCGAGGTGTTGGTGTAGGCCACACCCTTGACTTTGGTGACCACAGCACTCTGCAGGGAGGTATCGATGTCTTGGTAACTCTTCTTTACCAGGAATACCCATCTGTAGGAAGGGAACCAGCAGGTAGGGATCAGCCACATGACTGTCTTCAGGGCCGCTTCCCCAGGCCCAGGATGGGGTGGGAGTCAAGCAACCCCTAAGTGGGGTGGGGGCCAACTCAGGGGTTCCCCTTGCTGCCTGAAACACAGTCCTATGAGGTAACAAGCAATCCCAGAGGCAGGGGCTTTAAAGAGGCAGAGACCACTGCCCTCAGGAGTTGAGGCTGCAGCACTGGGCAAGCCTGGGCTAAGACTGGCTCAGCTGTGTCCTAGCTAAGTGACCCCAGAGCCAGTGCACTCTGGGAGCAATGGTTTCCCAACATCACCAGGATGATAGCGCCTCCCAGCAGGGGTCATAGAGATGGTTAAATGAGGCAGATATGCATGCCTGTAATCCCATTACCTGGGAAGCTGAGACAGGAAGATTTCAGGTTCAAGGCCTATCTCAGCAACTTAGTAAGGTCCCTCAGCAACTTAGTGAGACCCTGTTTCAAAATTAAAAAATAGGAGTGGGGTTGTAGTCAGTGCATAACCTGAAACTAATCTTGAGGAGACCTCAGACAAACCCAAAGTGAGGAACAATCTATGAAATAAGATAAAAAATTCCTGTATTTTTTATACCAAAAACACAAACAGCAAAATAAAAATAGGTAAGTTGGAGATCATGAGAATTAAAAACTTTTAGCTGGGTGTGGTGGTACAAGCCTGTGATCCCAGTACTTGGGAGGCTAAGACAGAAGGATCCCAGGTTCACGGCCAGCCTCAGCAATTTAGTGAGGCCCTCAGCCACTTAGTGAGACCCTGTTTCAAAATAACAGATAAAATAGGGGCTGAGGTATAGCCCAGAGGTAGAATGCCCCTGGGTTCTATCCCCAGTACCACACACACACACACACACACACACACACACACACACACACCAAACAAACAAACAAAAAACCTTTTACACATCAAAGGACACCAGCAAGAAAGAGAAAAGACAACCCACAGAATGAGATATTCACAAATCATATGCCTGATAAGGGTCTAGTATGCAGAATACATAATACTTACAATTCAACAATTAAAAAGACAAGTGACCCTATTTTAAGATGGACAAAGGATTTGATGAGACATTTCTCTAAAAAACAATTAGTCATTAGGGAAAGACAAATCAAAACCACAATAAGATATCACCTCACCCTCATTAAGATGGCTTTAATAATAATTTTTTTTTTTTTTGGTACTAGGGATTGAACTCAGGGGCATTCTACCTCCGAGCTACACCCCCAGCCCTATTTTTTTAATTCTTTATTTTGAAACCGAGTCTCACTAAGTTGCGGAGTGCCTCACTAGGTAGCTGAGGCTGGCTGTGAACCCGGATCCTCTGGTCTCAGCCTCCCGAATGCTGGGATTACAAGCGTGCGCCACCACGCCCGGCTGTAATAATAATTTTTTAAAAAACTAAAAATAACACGTTGTGAGGATGTGGAGGCATTGGGACTCTTATACACTATTAGAGAGAATGTAAAACTATGTAGCAATTTGAAAGTTCCTCAAGAGGTTAAAGACAGAATCAGAATGTGACCCAGCAATTCTACTTCTAAGTATATACCCAAGAGAACTGAAAACACACGGCCACACAAACACTGTATGAGAATGTTATTAGCAGCATTACTCATAACAGCCAAAAGATGGAAACAATCCAAAAGTCTGTCAAATGTGAATAGATAAACAAAATGTGTCATCTTCATAAAAAACACAAAAGTGTGTGTGTGTGTGTGTGTGTGTGTGTGTGTGTGTGTGTAGTACTGGGGATTAAATCCATGGGCATTCTACCTCTGAGCCCTTTTTATTTTTTTATTTTTGAAACAGGGTCTCACTAAGGTGCTGAGGGCCTCACTAAACTGCTGAAGCTGGCCCTGAACTTGCGGTCCTCCTGTCTCAGCCTCCCTAGTTCTGGGATTACAAGAGTGTGCCACTATGCCTGTCAAGGTGTAATTTTTAAATGAGATCATACATACAAATTACTGAGTAGAGGAGGAGCTCAATGAACATATCTCATCAACTCATTGCTGCTGATGTTAGAAACTGTCCAAGTTAACCCCTCTTGGTGAAGTTGGGAGACCTGAGGCTGATGGAGCAGGAAGCCACCTGCCTGAGCCCATGCAGCAAGTGACATGGAATACCAGCACCTCCAGGGGTCAGAGAGGGTTCTCAGCACAGCAGGCGCCCATCTCCTGGGGCAGAGCTAGAGTGCCGGGGAGCCTAGGCTGTCGTGTCTCCAAGGAACTTTGAGAGGGCTGTGACCCCTGAGTCAACCAGACGTTTTAGGAGGGACACCCTTGGCCTGGCCCAGAGAGAAGCATTAAGCAAATGTTCAAGATACACTTTCACTCATTCATCCGCTCACTCGCGCCACACCTGTTCCCTGGTGAAGTGATGCCAGGCCCTGCGCTCATGGCGTCCCCAGACTGGCAGGGAGTTTGCAATAGACACTGAGCAAATGATCCCCCAAATTAGCTTATAATTACACCGTGAGAATGCCAGGGAGGAAAGGAGAGGGAGCTGTTGGGGAATCTAGGCCTAGAGGATGCGTGAGCACTAACCAAGCAGAGGAGGAAAGGCACGCCGGCTAAGGCACGGCTTGCACAGCAGCCGAGGTGGGAGGCAGCCAGGTGCCTTGGGGATGCTGAGCGCTTGGCCTGGAGGAGGGAGCAAGGTGAGGTCAGGGCTGCCCTGCTCAGGGAGCAGGAGGGACTGCACAGCTTTTACTGAGTGTTGTCTGTGGCCGCTGCCTCTCTATCTGTTCCCTTCCCTCTCCCGAAGGGTGAGGGCTCTGAACAGCACCTGGCTGGGCAACCTGCGCTGTCGGCACCAGCTCCTGCTAGGTGGGAAGCTAAACCAGTGGAGAGTGGCCTCTGGGCAGGACCCCCAGCTGGATACTGGAAAGGCTGGCCATGAGGAGGACTAGCTGAGGGACAGGAGTTCCCGGACATGCCAGGCTGATGAGTTGCACCAGCGCAGAGTAAGACACTGACACTCTGTGATTATAAATAACCTGCCCAGTGCCTGGGCCAACTGTCAGGCCAGGGCCCAGTGAGGCCTCCGGGGTGATAGCTATGGCCCAGCCCGCGGCATCCCTGCCCCCTTCCCACGGTCCTAAGACTGGGCTTCTGTGGAAGGAGCTGCTTGTGGACAGCCTTATAAACCAAGAGGCCCAGAAGACCTTGCCCACATCTGGCCACCTATAGAGCCAGCGGGGGCGGGGACGGGGGGGGGGGCGGTAGAGGACTTCCCTTTATCCCCACCCTTGCGCCCAGTGGCCCAAGGAGGGCTCCCTCCCCAGGCGGGGACCACAGGGAAAGCCACGTGAGCACGTGCAAATTCCAGCACCCTGGATGGCGAAGGCCCAGGCTGTGATCCCCTCCTCCCGCACCCCACAGGCTCCTGTCCCCGCCCCTCCCCCAGCTCCCCGACAGTGCGCGAACTCACACGAGCAGGTACAGCAGGATGGAGAGCTGCAGCAGTCTGTAGAGCAGCCCCACCTTCTTGTTCTTGGCGACCACGTACTTCTCGGTCTTGTAGTCGAACAGCGACAGGCAAAGCGCCTTCCAGCCCACCTGCCCCATGCCGCCCGCTCATCCGAGCCTGCCGAGCGCCGGGCCCCAAGCTTGCCGCATGGGAGCCGCCGCCACCCACTCGCTGCCCGGAAGCTCTGCGTCGGCGCGGCCGCAGCCCCAAGCCGCGCGGCTCCAACCCGCACTCCAACCTAGAGCTGGGCTGAGGCCAGCGCTGAGCCTCCCGCTGCGACCTTGCCGCCGCCGCTGGCACAGTGACCCCACCTGACCGTCCGCCTGCCTCCGGGCTGGGAGGGCCTTCGCCACGTCTGTCTCCAGGATCAAGCTGTGCGGCTGCCCAGCTGCTGACCGCTGGGCAGGAGTGAGGAAGCGAGAATATGAAAGAGGGAAGGGCACCTTCAAAGTAAACCCTCCCTTTTTCTCCTCCCAAAGAAATCCACAAGCGTTCTCCCCCATTGAATAGGTGGAGAAACTGAGGCAGGGCGGAGGAGGGACCTACAGCACAAGTGGAGGTGAAGAGCTGAGAAAGAACGCAGGCACACAGGACAGGTTTCTTGATTCATTAGCCCCAGGACCTCCTGGGAGGCAAACTTTTCCTGCTGTCTGGGGAGGGCTACCCTGGACACACCGGCTGGGAGATCTGCTAGGCCTCCCTCAGGCCCCAGGCTGCCTGTGTCTGCTGTGATCAAGGGGGCATCCCTCCTGGGTCTGCTGTTGCAGGGTTGAAACCCCACACTACCAGGGAGTCAGTTGTCAACAGATGTGATGCAGGTAGGGCGGGGTGGGATGTAGAAACACGGGCAACCAAGGCCCAGGATAAAATATGCTTGGAGAGAGAATGGTCCCCAAAGCAAGAGATAGACCTAATCCAGGCTGCTGGGACTGTGACCCTCACAACGTGAACCTGAACAGAGAGCGAGGGAGAATGAGTATGTCTGTATATGACATTATGGTGTGTAATATATTTTTTCCTGTGGATCATAGTTAAAATCATGTTTAAAAAAAATATATGGCGGTGTGGTGGCACACGCTTGTAATCCCAGTACTTGGGAGGCTGAGACTGGAGGATACAGGTTTGCCACCAGCCTCAGCTATTTAGTGAGGCCCTCCGCAACTTAGTGAGACCCTGTTTCAAAATAAAGAATAAAAAATAGGGCTAGGGGTGTAGCTCCGAGGTAGAATGCTTCTGAGTTCCATTCCCAGTACTGCAAGAAAAAAAAATGTACAAGCTACACCCTGGAGTATCTGCACATTCTATCTTCATGTGGCTGGAGTCAGTTCACAATCCTGGCAAAGCTTTGCTTTTTTTTTGAGACAAGGTCTCACTAATTTGCCCAGGCTGGCCTCAAACTCCTGGGCTCCATCAATCCTCCTGGATCCTCCTCAACATCTGGGAAAATAGGAGCACACTACTCCCTTTACTTTTTACATTTGCAGTGGTACACACCTATAATTCCAGTATTTGGGAGGCTGAGCAGGAGGATCACTGGTTTGAGACTATGTACTTAGCAAGTCCCTGTTTAGAATAAAAAATAAAAAGGGATAGGGGTGTAGTTCAGAAGTAGAATGCCCTAGGTTCAATCCCCAATACCAAAAATAAAAATAAAAAAATCCAAGTTAGAGACATTTTTAAAACTAAGATGAATTCTCCCATGAGAGAAAATTGCCTGCTATTTTTGAGTGTTTTCCTTGATTTACCTAGCCCCGTGTCAGTAGTCTGAGCCCCAGTGTCCTGTTAAAATGACATTGGAGGCAGGCATGATGGCACATGCTTGTAATCCCAGTACTTGAGAGGCTGAGACCAGAGGATCATAGGTTCAGGACCAGCCACAGCTAGTGACACTCTCAGAAACCTAGTGAGACCATTTCAAAATAAAAAGGGCTGGGGGTGTAGCTCAGAAGTAGAATGCCCCTTGGTTCAATCCCCAGTACCATTAAAAAAAAAAAATCTTGGCCAGAATTATCATAGTGAGATCACAGTGAATACCTCTTGACTCAGTCCTCACGACCACCCTTTGTGGTTGGTACTGTCATCACCTTGACTTTGCCTAAAGTTAGATGTGTCCACGACCATGCCCTTAGTGAGCATCTGTGCCAGAACTGCATCCCAGCAGCATGGCTCCGCAGCCTAGGGAATGAGTGGTCTCCTCTGTTGTCGTGAGCATGGGGATTCACAGCTTGTACATCACCTCACCTGCCTCACTTTGAGAGCCTGCCAGGGAGGTCACTGCAAAGCCCACTTCACACTTGCTAAAACCAGGACTGGGGGTCTCCTGGCCATCTCTCTGGGCTTTGTCCTCTGAGGACTGTGGCCTCTTCCGGAGGACATTTAGTGTGTAGCACATATATCTGCCCTGCACCTTCAAGACATGCCAAGAACCAAAGGCAAGCCTTTAAACTTCACTCCAAAGGTCAGAGAGAGGGGTGCATGGCTAGTGCTCAAAGTAGTCAAAGCACCTTCCCTGCCTCACCAACCTCTCTCCTCCTCCCCCAGAGGGCATATCATGAATGCTGTCCACCTAAAATAAAGGAAGCGACTATCAGTGAGTGACCAGTCTCACCTGCTTCACAAGCCTCCCTCAGATGATTTAAGGTACATGCAGCCAGCCATGGTGGTTCACCATGTACTTGGGAGGCTGAGACAGGAGGAAGGAAGGTTCGAGACCAGCCTCCGCAACTTAGTGAGACTCTCAGCAGCCTTTGAAGACCCTGTTTCAAAACAATAATAATAAAAAAAGGAGCTAGGGGTAAAATGCCTCTCAGTAACGTGCACGCGCACACACACACACACACACACACACACACACACATACATGTAGTGAAGTGGTGGGGAATTATAAGATGGATTTCTAAAGGGCCCTTTTCTTTTTATTATCTCAATTGTTCCTAAGACTTATCGATATTTTAAGTCTTTTATTCTGTGGGTTTGGACCCATTCCTGGGACCTTCTTGTTCTGCTCTGAATCCTGGGACAGCCTCCATAAAAAACCAGGTGGGTCCTCAGACAGGGCCCTCCCCCACTCCAAGGAAACGTGCTGAGGAACAGACACTTCTGTCTCTGATTCCAGCCTTTCCTCCTTCTCCTATGAGTCCTACAGATTACAAGGAAGTATAGTGCAGTCAGATGAACCTTTTAGAAGCAGAAGGATTACCTCAATCAAGAAAAGGTCATTTCTCTAGGACATGAGCAGAAGGGGCTTCCAGGTGGGTGGTCACAGGAGAGTGGCCAATAACATCACTGTATTTCCATCACCAGCTGGGAGGTATCACTTGGTCACCCCTGCAGCCTCCAAGGACTCATGAGTTCCCCATTCCCCTCAGCCCCAGGGAATGTGAGACGAAGCCTTCCCCTTAGGCTGAGAGGCTAACAAGTTAAAAAATCAGTCACCATGAAATTAAAGGAAATAAAATAGAAATAAAACACAAATCCCACAAAATAATAAAGTTCTTGGAGTGGACATTCAGGTGTTACTCATACATGGTGAACTCCACTCCCCACCCCAAAGGAGAGGGAAGACTTGGATCTGTCTTAGAGCACAAAAGGTCATTACAGGATGACCCAGACTTCCTTCACAGCCCTAGGTATCCTGGGTGGCCCAGAGACAAGCGTAGGAAGCCATGGCATAGGTTTCACCAAGGGCCTCACAAGGCAATTTGTCCTTTAATTTACCTTTTGCTCCAGGCAGTCCTGCTAGGACAAACATATTCCATTAATAGACATTTTTGATCCATATAAAAACCAGCAGGTGAATTATTAATGTTGCTTAAACACAGCCAACAGGAAAAACAGGAAAAAGGAAGCTCTTCTCTGCGGGAAGCATTCCTGCATCATCCATCAGCAGCTCTCCTGGCCCATCTTAATTGATGGGTTGGTATTTACTACTTAGCTCCTAATATCTGATTTGATGAAAAACTCTATTGGTTGGGTGTGGTGGTGCATGCCTGTAATCCCAGTACTTGGGAGGCTGAGACAGGAGGATTGCAGGTCCAAGGCCATCCTAAGCAACTTGAGGCCCTCAGCAACATAGCAAGACCCTATTTCAAAATAAAATAAAATAGTGCTGGGAGTATAGCTCAGAGTTATAATGCCCTGGGTTCAATCCTCAGCACAATCATTCAATCAATAAATCAATATATAAATAAATAAATTTCACATAGTTCCTTACACACAATCCTTATTTAGATTCTGTAGCAGGGGGGTGGTAGTGGGGATACTGGGGATTGAATTCAGGAGCATCCTCTCTGAGCTACACCCCCAGCCCTACTTTATTTTTATTTTGAAACAGGGTCTCACCAGGTTGACAAGTCTCACTTCTTTTTTTTTTTTTTTGCAGTACTGGGGATTGAACTCAGGGGCATTCTACCTCCAAGCTATACCCCCAGCCCTATTTTTTATTCTTTATTTTGAAACAGGGTCTCACTAAGTTGCGGAGTGCCTCACTAGGTAGCTGAGGCTGGCCGCGAACCTGGATCCTCCGGTCTCAGCCTCCCGAATGCTGGGATTACAAGCGTGCACCACCACGCCCGGCTGACAAGTCTCACTTCTTGTTGAGATTATCCTCAAACCTGCGATCCTCCTGTCTCAGTCTCCCAAGTACTGTGTTTACAGGCATGTGCCACCACGCTGGTTTATGTAAATTCTAATACAATACCCATCCCCACCTCCCTTCTAGCCTCACATTCCCTATGATGCATACTTGGTGTCAGCCTAATTAGTGTACCTCTTTATTACATCCTTTATTTTCCAAACTCCAGGCCTCTGCCCAGGTTGATCTCACCTCAGTCCTTCATGGCTTCAAGGCAGTTTATAGACATCTGACTCCTCTAAATTCCCACAAGACAGGATCTGTACAATTGAGAGCTCGCTGCTTTTTCTCTTGCTGTCACAGTTGGGTACTGTGTGTGTGCGGTACTCAGGACTGAAGCCAGGGTTGAGACAGGGTCTTGCTAAGTTGCCCAGGATAGCCTCAATCTTGTGATCCTACCTCTTGACCCTACCTCAGCCTCAAGTCATAGGATTACAATCAGCTGCACAACTCTGACCTCACAACTAAAGTCTCACAGAATGTGGCTCTTACACCAAAATTCACCTGGAACCTGTGCCAAAAGAGCAGATACCCAGACCCAGGCCAAGCTAGAGCTTCAGAGCCTTCAGGGGTGGGACCAAAGGACTGGAAGAGTTGATTTGAGCTCCACAAGTCATTCTTCCACCCACCCAAGTCTGATAAACACCACTCCACTCTGGGGCTGTCACCCATGCCTTGCCCAGTCTATAATGAAGCATCTGTAGAAAAATCCTTAGACTTGGGATCCCAAAACCTCCTTCTGGATCCTTTGCCATATACTAGCTCCGTGGGCTTAAGCAAATTGTTTCCTCTTCCCATAAAACACAGACATCACCACATGTGAAGATTGGCTACAAAAGCACAAAGCCTATGCAATACACATGCTTTTGTATGTTTGTTTTGTTTTGTTGAGGTGCTGGGGTGGAAGCCAGGGCCTCACTCTGAGTCACATCACATGCTTTCTTAAACAGATCCAGCGTATACAGGGAGGGAGGTATTTGAGGGTAGATGGGGAAAAAAATTATACTTTGACTGCAATTTAGCATTCCCTTCAATTTTGAATGTAACCAACAACCACAGTAGTATGGTAGTGTTTAGTGGTATCTGGAACCTGGATTCCAATAGAAATGATATCTTCCCATCGAACTAAAGCTACTGCAGATATCTCTAAGTACATTTTAAGCTCATCACTATTTTGAAAGTAGGGTAGTTTCTAGACCTGCTGTTTTAATTCACTAATAAAGAAACAAATAGAACTGGGGATGTAGCTCAGTGGTAGAGCGTCTCCCTAGCATGCACGAGAGACCCTGGATTCAATCTTCCAACACAAATAAATAAATATCAATATAATGGCTCTTTGTAAACTTCTATGTATTTAGAAACAAGCTAACAGATGGATAGATGGGAAACTAAGTGATAAAGCAAGAAAAGCAAACTGTTAATGGAAGAAATTAGGCAGTGAATAGGTAGGTATTCACTGAAAAACTCAATTTTCCTATGTGTGTTAACATTTTCATAATACAATAGTTGGGGGGAAAACCCTGAGAAAAGGTCGCTCAACTACCCAAAGGGTCCATGACATAACAAAAAAGTCAGAAGCCCCTGACTAGAGGTACTAGTCATCTTTTTTTTTCCTGTATGTACTATACTGGGGATTGAACTCAGAGGCATTCTACCTCTGAGCTATACCCCAGCCCTATTTTATTTTTATTTTGAAACAGGGTCTTATAGGTCAATGAGTCTTACTACTTGCTGAGGCTGTCCTTGAACCTGTCATCTTCCTGTCTCAGCTTCTCAAGTACTAGGATTACAGGCATGTGCCAGAGGCATTCTATATTCTCCCTCCAAACTACATCCCCAGCCTTATTTTATTTTTTATTTTGGAAATAAGGTCTCACTAAGTTGCAGAGGGCCTAAGTTGCTGACTTTGTCCTCAAACCTGCAATCCTCCTGTCTCAGCCTCCCAAGTACTAGGATTATAAGCATGTGCCACCACACCTGGCTCCTCCAGCCCTTTTTATTTTTCGTTTTGAAACAGGGTCTTGCTAGGTCGCTGAGAGTCTTGTTACATTGCTGAGGCTGTCCTCAAACCTGCAATTCTCCTGTCTCAGCCTCTCAAGTACTGGGGGACAGGCAAGGGCCACCATGCCTGGCCATTACTAGTCATCTTAAGTAGCCAGCCAATCCACAATATAAGTTCTTCATCTAGGAGGCAAATTCCCCCAAGCCCCCATTTCTAATTCTAGTTACTGGCTGTCTTTTGCTAGATTAAGAAATCTAAAAGAATTGGCTAGGCATGGTGGTACATGCCTGTAATCACAGTACTTGAGAGACTGAGACAGGAGGATTGCAGGTTTGAGGACAGCCTCAGCAACTGAGCAAGACCCTGTTTCAAAAAATTAAAAATAGGGCTGGGAAATCGGGCACGGTGGTACACATTTGTAATACCAGTACTTGGGAGGCTGGGACAGGAGGGTCACAGATTTGCGGCCAGCCTCAGCTATTTAGTGAGGCCCTCTGCAACTTAGTAAGACTGTTTCAAAATAAAGAATAAAAAATAGAGCCGGGGGTGTAACTCAGAGGTAGAATGTTCCTGGGTTTAATCCCCAGTACTGGGAAAAAAAAGAGCTGCGGTTGTGGCTCAGAGGCAGAATGCCCCTGGGTTCAATCTGCAGTACACACACTTACACAAAAAAAAGAAATGTAAAAAGTTTGCACAACCAAAGTGGGCCAGTAGCATTTATCCTACCCTGATACTCCAACCTTAATCTCTTTAGACTTCACAGCTCTAAAGAGAGGAAAGGAGGCACTAAGAGACCAAAACCAAGAGTGTGAGAACTTCTGCCAGTGCTCTGGGCAGGGCCAATCCAACCCCCTCCCTAGGCCCTGAGCAGAAAGGCATGTAGAGGTCATGCCCTCGGTCCCCTGACCACTCTGCCCTAGGACTGCAACTAGCTACAGGGTCCTAGAAGCTACAGAACCAACAGAAAGCCATTTCAAAAACAGAGTTCAGGAAGGTGGCCAGATAAGAAATATCCAGAACAACCAACTGTTCTAAACAAAAACTCTGATCAGTGAGGGGAAAAAAAGATGTTTTGCACGGTAGCAACAACTACCTATCTATGGAAAAAGAAATATATATACATATGTGGGAATAAAGGTCATCTTAAATTAAGAACCCTTTGAAGAAAGTGATTAAAACCTTACAGCAGAGTAATTTTTAAAACCTTCAGTAAGTGGAAAGATGTCATATTTCTAAAAGTAGGAAGACAATATTATAAAGATATCAATATTCCCCAACTTTACCTATACACTTAAATAAACTGAGTTCTTTTGGAAATCTGAAAAATTTAATACTAACATTTATTTGCAAGAACATAATACTAAGATTACTAAGATTTAATACTAAGATTTATCTGCAAGAACACAATAATTTTTTAAATAAAAATGAATACTTGGCCTATCAGATATGAGAATTTATTGCAAATCATCAGGAATATTTGCATATTAAAGGCACTATTGTAAAGAAAAGTTCTACTTTATTTAGTAAGAAATGTTTCCCAAGTTTACTTTTTACACAATGCACATACACTTTTGGGACAATGGATGGTTAAAAAATATTATACAATTTGTTCAAAGCTGCTCTAGATCATCCTAAGGAAAAAGTAACCAGTACAACACCAAGCCTCTAGAAATCCAAGGACTGGTTGGTATTTTCTAATGGATGAGGAAGCGGGTTCTCATTTTCTTCTGTGAGCAGATTATCTGACGTCAATTGGGCCTTCTTTATGCTCTCCGAGTTCAGTTGATATTTTCTTTTAAAAAAACCACACTGAAACAAAGGGGGAGGGAAACCCAATTATAGGCCTAAAATATCCATCATTTTAGTTGTTGTCTACATAGCCCCTAAATTCTGCCTTTTGTGTTTCTATTTTGTTCCCCTCCACTCCCTCCCGTCCCCAGTCTCTGAGTCAATCCTTCCAGACCCTTCTTCAACACTGGCTTCCCTGGTGCTCACTGCCCATCACAGCTGACTTCCCACTTTCCTCTGAACCCCGAGAGCCCTCAAATCATTTTCTCAACTAATTCTGTAAAATTGTAATTTGGGCTGGAGTAGATTTAACCTTATTTCTGTAGAAATACACAGCCTACCATGCTGAGGATAGAAAGAGATCGAGTATAGCCTCCTATATCAAGAGGTTCAGAATCTAGTAGGAAGGGAAATAATTAAATATGGTATGGCAACTGCCACATGGGCGGGTTTCCAGAAGAGAGTTCACACAGCCCAGTGCAGAGGACCCAGGAGTCTCTGGGCTGATTTTGAGAGGAGAGTGTCAACAAGGTGAAAAAGTGGGGATGGGCACCCATGGTGAGGGGAGTAGCCTGTGAGCAAGGGGAGAGACAGGAACCTGCTTAGAAAACAGTGCAACTTGTCTGGAGGAAAAAGCAAGACATAGAGATGGAGACGAGAGAGCCGGGCGTGGTGGCGCAGGCTTGTAATCCCAGCATTTGGGAGGCTGAGACTGGAGGATCCGGGTTCTCGGCCAGCCTCAGCTACCTAGTGAGGCATTCCACAACTTAGTGAGACCCTGTTTCAAAATAAAGAATACAAATTAGGGGCTAGGGGTGTAGCTAGGAGGTAGAATGCCCCTGGGTTCAATCCCCAGTACCGAAAAAAAAAAAAAAAAAAAAAAAAAAGAGATGGAGACGAGAGGGGTATAGGCCAGAGGAGGGTTCTTTTTTGTTTTTAATTTTTTATAGTCCTGAGGATGGAACCCAGGGGCATTCTATCTCTGAGCTACATCCCCAACCCTATTTTATGTTTTTTTTTAAAACAGGATCTTGTTAAGTTGCTGAGGCTGCCCTCTAACCTGTGATCCTCCTGTCTCAGCCTCCCAAGTACTAGGATTATAGACTTGTGCCACCATGCTCAGGTGAGTAGGGTCTTGAGTAACAGTAAAAGAGTTTGGACACTCAGACAAGGAAAGGATTTTAAAAGGGGAACAAAAATCATATCTGTTTTAGGAAGATCTCTATTTACTCTAATATTTCATTTAGTTTTTTTTCCCAGACAGAAACTGACTTCCTCATTTGCCTAAACGGGTACGTGGTTGAAGCAAGAGGGAAAAGCTGCCACAAGGCCAGGGGAGCTGGTCTACGTAGGGGCCTAGCTGTATTCAGGGGTACCATGCCCAACACTAGAGCTAGTCCTCTCTTGCCCTTATAAAATGCTGAGAACCCACCTTGAACAGGATGACTACAATCACGACCAAAACCAGAAGGCCACAGAGGCTGCTTCCAACGATGAGAGGCAAAGAATAGTATTCCTCGTCTGTCAGGAAGACGACCGTGAGCTAGACAAGAAAGAGGTCGTCCGATAAATCAGGTAAAGCAATGAAGGAAAATTTTTCACGCAAAATATGAGGACTTGGCAACACCATGCATATCGATCAAGAGTGAGAAAGTGAAGCCAAAAGCTGACCATCTCCTGATGCAGCATTTTAGATGACCTAACTCATGACAGCCTTACAAGAAACCATTGTGGTCTCTTATCTAGAAGAGCTAGGTCTGTCAGGAGAGTGATCTTGGATTAGACAGCTTGGAAGAGAGTCCCACGGCATCAGAGACCAAAAATTAAGATTCTACATCCAGCCATGCCCCCTACTATGTGTACTAAAATCTCATAATCATATCTTCAGTGATGAACTTATTTTACATGATCTCCAAGTCTTTTCCAACTCTGTTTTTTTGTTTTGTTTTGTTATTTTTTGTGTTTTTGTGGTGTGTGTGTGTGTGTGTGTGTGTGTGTGTGTGTGTTACTAGGAATTGAACCCAAGGGCATTCTACCTCCGAGCTACACCCCCAGTCCTATTTTTTTATTCTTTATTTTGAAACGGGGTCTCACTAGGTTGATAAGAGTCTCACTACTTGCTCAGGCTGTCGTCAAACCTGCAATCCTCCTGTCTTGGCCTCCCAAATACTGGGATTACAGGTCTGTGCCACCAGACCCAGTGTTCTGACAGCATTTTTTGATCTTCTACAAATCCTTTAAAGTCTTTGGTAATATATTTTCCCCACAAAACATATAATAAAAGCCTGCTATTCACTAAACTATAAGCATATGTTCCTCAGGAACACAATAATAAATGCAAAATTATATTCATGTGTAGTACATCTGGAGCTTTTTTTCTTTTTCGTGTGTGTGTGTGTGTGCGTGTGTGTTACTAGGAATTGAACTCAGGGTCATTCTACCTCCGAGCTATACCCTAGCTCTTTAAAGTAAGTAAGTAAGTAAGTAATTTAGTTATTTATTTACTTATGCTGGGGTCTGAACCAAGAGGCGTTCTATCTCTGAGCTGTACCCCAGCCTTATTTTTTTTTTTAAAAAAAACAAGGTCTCACTAAGTTGCTGAGGTTGGTCATGAACCTCTGATCCTCCTGTCTCAACCTTCCAAGTGCTGGGATTACAAGCACGTAATTGTCCACCTTAATTTCTCTTTATTTTCACAGGTTTTTTTTGTTTGTTTGTTTGGTTGGTTTTTTTAAGTGGTACTGGGATTGAACCCAGAGGCATTCTACCTTCAAGCCACACCCCCAGCCTGATCTTATTTCTTATTTAGAAACAGGGTCTCACTAGGTTGATGAGAGTCTCACTACTTGTTGAGGCTGTCCTTGAACCTGCAATCCTCATATCTCAGCCTCCCAAGTACTGGGATTACAGGTGTGAACCACTACACCTGGCAATTTTTCTTTAATTTGAAACAGAGTCTTGCTAAGTTGTAGAGGCTGGCCTCAAACCTGCGATCATCCTGTTTCAGTCTCCCAACCACTAAGATTACTGGCATGTGCCACAATACCCAGCCTTGAATAGCTCTTCTATTAAAAGTCATCCCAAATTTTATTTTCCAAAGGATCTCTCATTTTCAGGAATCTAATCTCCTCTTACTGACAGGACTCAGCAGGACAGCTCAGGGGATGTGCTTTC
>PVLC010009860.1:6224-52656 GCA_004027655.1 Graphiurus murinus
TTTTTTTGTTTTTGGTGCTGGGGATTGAATCCAAAGGCATTCTATCTCAGAGCTACTAGACCTTTTTTTTTTTTTTTAATAAATTTTAAATTTTGAAATAGGGTCACGCTAAGTTGCTAAGGGTCTCACTAAGTTGCTGAGGCTGATCTCAAACCTGCAATCCTCCTGTCTCAGCCTCCCAAGTATTGTGATTACAGGTGTATGTCACCACAACCAGTTTAATTTGGATGTGTGTGTGTGTGTGTGTGTGTGTGTGTGTGTGTGTGTGTTTTACTGGGGATTAAACCCAGAGGCATTCTACTTTCAAGCTACACCCCTAGCCCAATTTTATTTTATTTTATATTTCTTTATTTGTGTGTGGTACTGGGGATTGAAGCCAGGGGCATTCTACCTCGGAACTACACCCCCAGCCCTATTTTTTATTCTTTATTTTGAAACAGAGTCTCACTAAGTTGTGGAGGGCCTCACTAAGTAGCTGAGGTTGGCCATGAACCAGAATCCTTCTGTCTTAGCCTCCCAAGTACTGGGATTACGAGTGTGTGCCACCATGCCTGGCCCCATTTTATTTCTTATTTGGAAACAGGGTGTTGCTAGGTTGATGAGTCTCACTAAGTAGCTGAAGCTGTCCTCAAACCTGCAATCCTCCTGTCTCAGCCTCCCAAGTACTGGGATTACAGGTGTAGCCACCACTCCCGGCTTAGTTCGGATTTTTAATAAGAGCTATATCACTTGCTTAGTCTTAGAGCAGATTGAGAAATAGAATCCCCTTAATTTCTAGTGTTGATGAATATTCACAGGCTAGAATGGAAAGAGACAATGCCCTGTAGACAAAAGTCCAGTTACCTGGAAATACTAGTGAAATGTTTTTGAAAGATATTTCTTCCAGATAGTCTTAAAAATTGAAACATGGCATTGCAATCACTTTGTTGCCAATGGCGATAGGATCAGCAGTTCAGACTTAATTTGCTGGAGAACACAGAAGGTGATGAACTCTGAATTCCCATTGCAGGTCTTGCATTAGCTACTTTGTCTTGAGGGTAGCATTCTCAGTTTGCAAAGTGAGCTGTGAGAGCTCTAATCTGTTACATATAGAATTAGACTCACATTTTCCTACTTGTTTCCTTTGATGAGAATCTCACTAAATTGCTGAGGCTGTCCTGGAACCTGCGATCCTCCTGTCTCAGCCTCCCAAGTACTGGGATTACAGGTGTGCACCACCACACCCAGCTATTTTTTGGTTTTGAAACAGGTCTCACTAGGTTACTGAGAGTCTCACTACATTGCAGAGGCTGGTCTCGAACCTACGATCTTCCTGCCTCAGCCTCTCATGTACTGGGATTACAGACATGCCTTTTTAATTTTCGATATTGAAATAGGGTCTCAGCTGGGCGTGGTAGTACATGCTTGTTATCCCAGTACTTGGGAGGCTGAGACATGAGGCTCTCAGGTTTGCAACCAGCCTCACAAACTTAGCTAGGCCTTCTGCAACTTAGTGAGACCATGTTTCAAAATAAAATAGGGTTGGGGTGTAGCTCACAGGTAGAATGCCCCTGGGTTCAATCCCCACTATCATGGAAAAAGGAAGGAAGGAAGGAAGGAAGGAAGGAAGGAAGGAAGGAAGGAAGGAAGGAAGAAAGGGAGGGACAGTGTCTCAGCCTAGCAAACTGGTGTACACTTGTAATCCTAGTATTTGGAAGGCTGAGATAGGAAGATCAAAAGTTCGAGACCAGTGCATGGAAACTTATTGACACCCTGTTTCAAAATAAAATATTTTATGTATTTGTTTGAACTGGGGATTGAACCTGGGGGCATTTTACCTCTGAGCACCATCCCAAATCCTGTTTTATTTTTTACTTTTGAAACAGGGTCTTGTTAAGTTGCAGAAGGCCTCACTAAGTAGCTAAGGCTGGCTTTGAACCTGCAATCCTCTTGTGTCAGCCTCCCAAGTACTGGCATTACTAGCATGCACCACCATGCCCAGCTACAAAAGAAAATATTTTAAAAAGAGGCTGGGAAGCTGGGTGTGGTGGCGCACGCTTGTAATCCCAGCATTCGGGAGGCTGAGACCAGAGGATCCGGGTTCGCGGCCAGCCTCAGCTACCTAGTGAGGCACTCCGCAACTTAGTGAGACCCGGTTTCAAAATAAAGTAAAAAATAGGGCTGGGGGTATAGCTCGGAGGTAGAATGCCCCTGAGTTCAATCCCCAGTACCGTAAATAAATAAATAAATAAATAAATAAATAAATAAATAAATAAAAAGAAACTGGGAGTGTAGGTTAGAGATAGAATGCCCTTGGCATCAGTCCCTAGTAACACATACAAAAACAAACAAACAAAAATAATATAGACAGGCTGGTAATGTGGCTCAGTGGTAGAAAGCTCACTTGGCATACTTGGGGTCCTGGGTGGTCCCCAGTGCAGAAAGAAAGAGGAGAGAAAGAAAGAATACAGATCTCTTGTGCAGCTTGCCTAGTTCCCCCAATAGTAACATTTTATAAGACTACAGAATAACATCACATCCAGGATATTAATATAGATAAAATCCACTGTGTTTATTCAGATTTTCTGTTTTGCTAAAACTCATTTGTATATGTGTGAAGTTCTATACCTGTGTAGATTCCTGTGTCTATCACCATGGTAAAGAAAGGGAAGTTATTTATCTGGGATAAATACCAATTGTTATCCAGATGTGGAGGTGCATGCCTATGAGACAGGAGGATCACAGGTTTGAGGACAGCCTCAGTAATTAAGTGAGGCCCTCTGCAACTTTGTAAGACCTTGTTTCAAAATAAAAAGTAAAATAGGCTTGGCATGGTGGTGCATGCCTGTAATCCCAGTACTTGGGAGACTAAAACAAGGAGGATCTCAGGTTCGAGGACAACCTCAGCAAGTTAGTGAGACGCTCATCAACCTAGGGAGACTCTGTTTCAAAATAAAAGTAAAATAGGGCTGAGGATGTAGCTCGGAGGTGGAATGCCTCTGAGTTCAATCTCCAGTGCCATTTAAAAAAATAAATAAATAAAATAGGACTGGGGGTATAGCTCAGATGTAGAACATCCCTGGGTTCCATCCTCAGTACCGCGCACGTGCACACAACACACACACACACACACACACACACACACACACACACAGTTGATGAGTTGTATGGTAGTTGCATATTTAGGTTTTTTGTTTGTTTGCTTGCTTGCTTGTTTTTTGCAGTACTAAAGACTGAACCCAGGGACGCTCTGCCACTGAGATATATCACCATCCCTTTTTTTTTTTTTTTTTTTTTTGTGGTACTGGGGATTGAACCCAGAGGCATTCTACCTCCAAGTTACACCTCAAGCCCTATTTATTTATTTATTTATTTAGTTAGTTAGTTATTATTTTTGTGGTACTAGGGATTGAAGCCAGGGGCATTCTACCTCTGAACTATACTCCCAGCCCTATTTTATTTTTATTTTGAAACAGGGTCTTGCTAAGTTTCTCAGAGCCTCACTAAGTTGATGAGGCTGGCCTCAAACCTGTGATCCTCCTGTCTCAGCCTCCCAAGTACTGGGATTACAAGCGTGTGCCACCATGCCCAGCTTATTGTCCATTTTATAATCAAATTGTTTGGGTTTTTAATTTTTAAGTAGTGTTGGGGATCAAACTCAAGACCTTAGCCAGACATGGTGGCACACACTTTTAATCCCAGTACTTGGGAGGCTGAGACAGGAGGATCACAGGCTCACAGTCAGCCTCAGCTACTTAGTGAGGCCCTCTGGAACTTAATGAGACCCTGTTTCAAAATAAAGAATAAAAAATAGGGCTGGGTATAGCTCGGAGGTAGAATGCCCCTGAGTTCATTTTCTAGTACCACAAAAACCAACCAACCAACCAAACAAACAAAAAAACCCTCAACACCTTATATATACTAGGCAAACTCTCTACTATTGAGCTACATCCCCAGCCCCTACTATTGATTATTTTGTGTGGTACTAGGGATTGAACCCAGGGTTACTCTACTACTGAGCTACGTCCCCCACCCTTTTATTATTTATTTTCATTCTTTTTATACTAGGGATCGAACCCAGGGGCATTCTACCTCTGAGCTACACCCCTATTTTGAAACAGGACCTCGCTAAGTTGCTGAGGGTCTGGCTGACTTGCTTAGGTTGGTCTTGAACTTACGATTCTTCAGTCTCAGCCTCCCAAGTGCTGGGATTATAGGCATGTGCCACCACACTGGGCTGTTTTTTTTGTTTTTTTTTTATTTGAGACCCGACCTTACTAAATTGTCCAGGATGGCCTCAAACTTGCAATCCTCATGCCTCAATCTCCCAAGTCACTGGGATTCACAGGCATGTACCACCGTGCCTGGCTAAATTTCCATATAAGGTATGAGGTTTAAGTTGAAACATATTTTTTGTCTATGAGTGTCTGATAGTTCCTGCACCTTTTGTTGAAAGACTACCCTTCCTCCACTGAATTAACTTTTGTTCTTTTGTCAAAAAATCAACTGGGAAGCCGGGCGTGGTGGTGCATGCTTGTAATTCCAGCATTCGGGAGGCTGAGACCGGAGGATCCGGGTTCGCGGCCAGCCTCAGCTACCTAGTGAAGCACTCTGAAACTTAGTGAGACTCGGTTTCAAAATAAAGAATAAAAAATAGGGCTGGGGGTATAGCTCGAAGGTAGAATGCCCCTGGGTTCAATCCCCAGTACCGCAAAAAAAAAAAAAAAAAAATCAACTGGGTTGGAGCCAGGCATGGTGGTGCAGGCCCGTAATCCCGTACTTGGGAGGCTGAGACAGGAGGGTCTCAGGTTTGAGGCTAGCCTCAGCAATTTATCAAGATCTCCAGCACCTTAGTGAAACCCTGTTTCCAAAAATTAAAAACAAACAGAAAACCGGGAGGCTGGGGGTGTAGTTTGGATATAGAATGCCCCTGGGTTCAAGCCAGGCATGGTGGCGCATGCTTGTAATCCCAGCATTTGGGAGGCTGAAACAGAGAATTCGGGTTTGTAGCCAGCCTCAGCTACCTAGTGAGGGACTCCACAACTTAGTGAGAACCTGTTTCAAAATAAAGAATAAAAAAAATAGGGCTGGGGGTATACCTCGGAGGTAGAATGCTCCTGAGTGCCCCTGGGTTCAATCCCCAGTACCAAAATTAAATCAACTGGGCTAGATATGTGAGTGTAGCTCCCCATAGCCAAGCATTCCCCAGACATTGAGTTCCATCCCCAGCACCAAAATAAAAAATCAATTTGATATGTTTGTATGGGTCTATTTCTAGGTTCTCTATTCTGTTCTATTGATCTGTGTGCCTACTCTCTGCCAGTGCCACAAAGTCCTCATTATTGTAATTTTATAATAGATCTTGAAATTGTATAGATGAATTTCTCCCACATTGTTCTTTGTATGGTGTATGCCTTATTTACTTATTTATTTTGGTACTGGGGATTGAACCTGGGACATTCTACCTCGGAGCTACTCCTCAGTCCTCTAAATTTTTTGTTTTGAAACAAGGTCTCACTAAGTTGCTGAAACTGGCTACGAACCTGCTATCCTCCTGTCTCAGCCTCCCAAGTACTGGGATTATAGGCGTTGAGTCACCACACCCAGCTGGTGTACGCATTTTCATATACATTTGAGAATAAATTTGTGAATGTCTATGAAAACATTGCTAGGAGCCGAGTGTGGTGGCACATGCTTGTAATTTCAGTACTTGGGAGGCTGAAACAGGAGGATCACAGGATTATGGCCAACCTCAGCAACTTAGTGAGGCTTTCTGCAACTTAGTGAGACCCTGTTTTGAAATTTAAAAAAAAGAATAAAATAGGGCTGGGGGTATAGCTTAGAGGTAGAATGCCCTTGGGTTCCATCCCCAGTACCAAAAAAAGAAAAAATTGCTGGGACTTTGGTAGGAATTGCATTAGGCCTGATTAATTTAGGGAGAATTTATGTGTTTATTATGTTGAGTCTTCCAATCCATAGACACAGCAATGATGTCTCTCCTTGTATTTAAGTCTTCTTTGATTTTTCTCCTCCTCCTCCTTCTACTCCTGCCTATCCTCCTCCTCCTCTCAGTGCTATGGATGGAAGCATTCTTCCCTAGCTTTTTTTTTTTTTGGTATTAGGGATTGAACCCAAGAGCATTCTACCTTTGAGCTACACCCCTAACCCTTTTTAGTTTTGTTTTGTTTTGTTTGCAGTACTGGGGATTGAACCCAGGGGCATTCTACCTCCCAGCTACACCTCTACTCCTTTTTTTTGAAACAGGGCCTCACTAAGTAGCTGAGGCTGGCTGAGAACCTGGATCCTGGGGTTTTAGCCTCCCAAGTACTGGGATTACAAGCATGCACCACCACACCTGGTTCCTTTTTAGTTTTTATTTGGAAACAGGGTCTTGCTAAATTGCTGAAGCTTGCCTCAACCCTGTGATCCTCCTGTCTCAGCCTCCGAAGTATTGGGATTACAGGGATTCACCAACATGCCTGGCTTATTTCCAGCCTTTTCTTTCTTTCTTTCTTTCTTTCTTTCTTTCTTTCTTTCTTTCTTTCTTTCTTTCTTTATTTATTTATTTATTTTTTGCAGTACTGGGGATTGAACTCAGGGGCATTCTACCTCCGAGCTATACCCCCAGCCCTATTTTTTATTCTTTATTTTGAAACAGGGTCTCACTAAGTTGCGGAGTGCCTCACTAGGTAGCTGAGGCTGGCTGTGAACCTGGATTCTCTGGTCTCAGTCTCCCAAATGCTGGGATTACAAGCGTGCGCCATCACACCCGGCTTCCCAGCCTTTTAATTTTTAATTTCTTTTTTTAAAAATTTGAGTCAGTAAAAAAATAAAATTTTGAGACAGTCTTGCTAAATTGCCTAGCCTGGCCTCAAACTTGCAATCCTCCTGCCTCAGGCTCCCAAATTGCTGGGACTGGCATGCAACACTAGACCTGGCTTTCTTTGATTTCCTTTATCATCATTTTTTTCTTTGTGGTACTGGGCTTGAACCCCGGGTCTCACACATACGAGGCAATCACTCTACCAGTGAACTACAATCCAACCTTTTCACGGGTCTCATTAAATTTCCTGGGCTGACCTCAAACTTGCCATCCTCCTGCATCAGCCTGTTGATTAGCTGAGATTACAGGTGTGCACCACCGTGCCTGGGTTTATCACCATTTTATAATTTCCAGCATACAAATCCTGTACAGGTTTTATGAAGTATGTAAGTATTTCATTTTCTTTGGAATGATTGTAAATAGTATTGTGTTTAATACTGTGTTTTTCATGTTCATTGCTAGAATATGAAACCGGGATGGATTTTTGTTGTTGATCTTCTGCCCTGCAATCTTACTGAACCCACCTGTTAGTTTTAGGGAGTTTGTTTGGGTTGGGGTTGGGTTTTTTTTGTTTGTTTGTTTTGTTTTGTTTTTGTTGATTTCTTGTGATGTTCTATGATAGGCAATTGCATCATTTCTCAAATAGAGGGGAGCCAGGCACAGTGGTGGCACAAATTTGTAATCCCAGTACTAGGAAGCTTGAGACAGAAGATTAGCAGGTTCGAGGTCAGTCTCAGCAATTTAGTGAGGCCCTTCATTATTAGTGAGACCTTGCTTCAAAATAAAAAGTTAAATAGGGCTGGGGGTGTAGCACAAAGGTAGAATGCCCCTGGGTTCAATCTCCAGGGCCAAAACATAAGTAAATAAAAAGCAATAAAATAGAGGGGCTTTTGGATAGATGCTCTTTACCAAGTTAAAGTAATTCCCCTCTATTTCTGGTTACGTTTTTTTATATGAATGGGTGTTAGATTTTGTCAATTGAATTTTCTGTGCTAATTGATATGGTCATGTTATTTCTCTTCTTTCTCTTGTTGACATGGTAGATTATATCGATTTATTTTCTAATTCCAAATCAGCCTTGCATACCTGGAAATAATTCTGCTGGGTCATGGTGCTTAATTCTTTTTATATGCTATTGTTTTAAGTTTACCTTTGAGGACTTTTTGTGTTTGTTTTAATGTTATGACTATGAAGCCGGGTGTGGTGGCGCACGCTTGTAATCCCAGCATTTGGGAGGCTGAGACTGGAGGATATGGGTTCGCGGCCAGCCTCAGCTACTTAGTGAGGCCCTCCACAACTTAGTGAGACCCTGTTTCCAAATAAAGAATAAAAAATAGGGCTGGGGATATAGCTTGGAGGTAGAATGCTCCTGAGTTCAATCCCCAGCAAAAAAAAAAAAAAAAAAAAAAATATATATATATATATATATATATATATATATATATACACACACACATACACACACACACACACACACACACACACACACACACATAATGATTATGATTTATTTCCTTTTTTTAAAAAAAATTTTCCCCCAGACTCTGCTCTTGCCTTCTTTCTGATTATTGTATGTGCTTTGCTCATGGCAATTTTCCTCTTCCAGTCTACTTGTATCCTGGTAAATGTTTAACAACAGGTTCTCTGGGCAAACTGAATCCTAGCATTTGATGATTTCCCTGATAGAAATATTCCTATCATGACTAACTTCAAGCTACTACCGTGATGTCAATTGGCTTGAAAAATCCCTGACATTTTAATAATTGTCTTTCTTGGGAGCTGGTAGGAGCCAGCTCCAGAAAATGACTGACATGCTCGAATATTTGTACCATGCAAATTCAACCCAGTCAGTTCCCTGATTAAAACTTTTCAATGGCTGTTCCTCACCCATAGCATAAACCCCAAGTTCTGGACTGGAGGTGTAGCCCAGTGGGAAAGCACTTGCCCAGCTATGCACGAAGACCTGGGTTCCATTTCCAGCACTGCAACAAACAAACAAAAATCCAAAATAAGAAACCCTAAATTCTCTAGCCTAACTTTCACATTTCTTTGTAATGTTGCCACTACTGATTCCACCAGCCTCATTTTTCAAACTACCAACCATAATTAATGTCCCACACTTTTTCTTGATACTGAGAATTGAACAGAAGTGTTCTACCTCCTCTACACTCCAGCCCTTTTTAGTTTTTATTTTTACATTTATTTATTAATTGATTGGTTGTATTAGGGATTAAACCCAGGGGCATTCTACCTCCGAGCTACACCCCCAGCCCTTTTTAGTTTTTGCTTTGAAACAGGGTCTGGCTAGGTTACTGAGAGTCTCGCTATGTTGCTGAGGCTGTCCTTGAATGTGCAATCCTGCTGTCTCAGCCTCCCAAGTACTGGGAATACAGGTGTGCACCACCACATCTAGCTTATTTTGAAACAGAATGTCACTACATTGTTGAAGGTCTAGAAAAGTTGTTGAGGCTGGCCTTGAAACTTTGATCTTCCTGTCTTAGTCTCCTAAGAACTTGGATTATAGGTGTGCACATCACTGTGTCCGGCTTCACTCCTTTTGAATGGTTCAGTATTCTTGGATTCACCAGGTTGCTTCACACAATTGTATCTTTCCTCTTGCTTCTCTCTGCAGCTGGTGAACACTTATTTATTTTTCCAAAGTCAATCGATGCCCTCAGGTAGAACTAGACATTCCTATAATGATTGTTTTTTTCCTCTCGTTTGTTTATTGTAGTACTGAGGATTGAACCCATGAGTGTTCTACCACTAAGCTACATCCTCAGCCCTTTTTCTTTTTTTTTATTTTGAGACTGGGCCTCTTTAAGTTGCCCAGGCTGACCTTGACCTTGTGATCCTCCTGCCCCAGCTTCTGAGTCACTGGGATCCCTTGTGAAAATCCACTTCGACCTCTGTTTTCCCACTACAACTCCTTGTCACAGCTCTTGTTCCTGTCTCAGCTGCCAGCTTGTTCAACTTCTTCAGAATGGACGTTAATCTTTATCTCGCTAACACTTCAGGCCACAGCCTGATCTACAGAAACATTTATGGAATAGTTCTTAGAGGAAAGTAGATTTGGACCAAGCCTTAAGGAGTTAAGAGTTAGCTAGACAGTCCAGGGGGGTGTAGGTGAGAGAACAATATGTGTAAATACACAAAGGCATAAGTTCTCTAACCCCTTACAGGGCTACAACCTTCCTTTGAATAAGTAGATGAAGAGGCAAACAGCGACCATATCACACTGTGGATTTCAATTATGATTAATGCAGCAAGAACTGAGATGCTTTTCACTCCCTTCCCTGGGCTCACTGGCCAAAGCTATGGAAGTGTGCTGCTTTCTGAAAAGGAAAGTACTAATGCTCCTTCTCTTCCTTTTCTTTCTTTCTTCCTTCTTTCCTTTCTTCCTCTCTTTTTCTTTCTTCCTTTCTCTCTCTCTTTCTTTTTCTTTTTTTTTTTGTGTGTGGTACTGAGGATTGAGGTACTGAGGATTGAACCCAGGGGAATTCTACCTCTGAGCTACACTCCTGGCCCTATTTTATTCTTTTATTTTGAAACAGGGTCTCACTAAGTTGCTGAAGCTGACATTGAAACTGCAGTCCTTCTGTTCTATTCTTCCTTTCTTCCTTCCTTCCTCTCCTCCTCCTCTTATTATTATTATTTTTTTTCGGCCCACAAGAAATTTATTGTGTCTTCAAGACACTAGAGACTCCTCTCCCAGAGAAGGGTCTGTTGGAGGCAGGAAACTATTACCCAGATGAGATGCTCATTTGTCCTTTTCATAGATGGCTGGATTCTTCCTCTTGGACTTCTCTAACTCCTCTTTCCCCCCAGGTGCAGATGAGATAAAACACTACAAATGGCAGCACCAGGCAGAGGACAGTCGCCTGGGCGCAGCACAGCAGGTTGGGGATGTCCTTGCTGAAGTAGTTCTAGAAGAAGGTGCGCTGCTGGAAGGGCGACAAGCTGTAGGCGATCACAGGCCGCATCCGCATCAGATTGCTGAACTCGGGCCAAGGCGGACCCAAGGTCACCTTGCCCTCCCCTGACACAGATGCCCCGGTTCCCCTCCTCTTACTTATTTTTGCAGTGCTGGGGTTGGAACTCAGTGCTAGGCGAGCACTCTACCACGGTGCCCCTCCAAGGTATCTCAGTGTAGATGGTGAGAGTGGATGGACTGAAGAGATGTTGAGGAGAGGGGGCTGAGTGGCTTGCTGGTAGATGTGATGAAGAATGTAAAGAAAGAGTAGTATCAAGAATGACACTTGGGCTGGGTGTGGTGGCGCACGTTTGTAATCCCAGCATTCAGGAGGCTGAGACCGGAGGATCCGGGTTCGCGGCCAGCCTCGGCTACCTAGTGAGGCAAAATAAAGAATAAAAAATAGGGCTGGGGGTATAGCTCAGAGGTAGAATGTCCCTGAGTTCAATCCCCAGTGCCGCGAAAAAAAAAAAAAAAGAATGACACTTGGGCTCTCAGTCTCAACCACCACCGGGAGTGTGTAGTCGCACTTAACCTGGATGAGGGAGACAGCATGAGGAATAAGCTTATGGTGGCTGAGAGATCAGGATTCTGTTTTAAACATGCTATTTTTTTTTCTTTTTTGTGGTACTGGGAAAGGAACCTAGGAGCATTCTACCTCTGAGCTACACCCCCAGCCCTATTTTATTCTTTTTAATTTTGAAACAGGATCCCACTAAGTTGCGGAGGGCCTCACTAAGTAGCTGAGGCTGGCAGCGACCCAGATCCTCTGGTTTCAGCCTCCCAAGTACTGGGATTACAATCATGTGCCACCACGCCTGGCTCCTTTTTAGTTTTTATTTGGAAACAGGGTCTTGCTAAATTGCTGAAGCTATCCTCAAACCTGCGCTGCTCCTGTCTTAGCCTCCCAGGTACTGGGATTACTAGAGTGCGCCACCACGCCCAGTTAGACATGCTAATTTAGAGAAGCCTATGAGATCCAAATGGAAAGTTCATGTGGATAGTTGAAGATGCGAGACTTTCAGCCAAGGCTGGGTGTCTATTTGGATGTAATAAGCATATAATGGTAGTGAAAGCCCTGGGACTGGGTGAAACTCTCTAGAGAAAGTCTAAGAATTGAGCCCTAAACACTCCAAAGGTTGGAGGCTGAATAAAGGCACTGAGTCAGCTTACTGTCATGGAATAGTCAGCAACATGAGACAGATACCATGAGTGTTCTGTGTCCAGTAGACTAAGAGAAGAAAGTATTGGAAGAATGGAGTGATCAGCTCCATTAAATGATGGTATGGAAGCCGGGCGTGGTGGTGCATGCTTGTAATCCCAGCATTTCGGAGGCTGAGACTGGAGGATCTGGGTTCACAGCCAGCCTCAGCTACCTAGTGAGGCACTCTGCAACTTAGTGAGACCCAGTTTCAAAGTAAAGAATAAAAAAATAAGCCGGGCGTGGTGGCGCACGCTTGTAATCCCAGCATTCGGGAGGCTGAGACCAAAGGATCCGGGTTCGTGGCCAGCCTCAGCTACCTAGTGAGGCATTCTGCAACTTAGTGAGAGTCGGTTTCAAAATAAAGAATAAAAAATAGGGCTGGGGGTGTAGCTCGGAGGTAGAATGCCCCTGAGTTCAATCCCCAGTACCGCAAAAAAAAAAAAAAAAAAAAAAAAAAAAAAAAAAAAAAAAAAAAAAAAAAAAAAAAAAGAATAAAAAAATAGGGCTGGGGGTGTAGCTCCAAGGTAGAACGCACCTGAGTTCAATCCCCAGTACCGAAAAAAAAAAAAAAAGATAGTATGGAGCCAAGTGTGGTGGAACACACCTGTAATCCCAGTACTTGGGAGGCTTAGACAAGAGGATTGCAGGTTCAAGGGCAGCTTCGGCAACTTAGTGAGGCTGTCTGCAATTTAGTGAGACCCTGTTTTCAAAATAAAAGAATAAAATAGGGCTGGGGGTGTAGCTTGGAGGTAGAATGCCCCTGGATTCCTTCTCTAGTAGCAAAAAATGTTGGTACATTATTGAGTTAAGTAAGGATAAAAAGGTATAGAATGAGGGCTGGGGGTGTAGCTCAGTGGTAGAGTGTGTGCTTAACATGCTCAAGACTCAAGTTTCAATCCCTAGCACCAAAAACATTTTTTGTATGTAGTATTGGGGGTTGTTATACTTCCAGCCCCCTTTTAATTTTTTTTTTGCAGTACTGGGGATTGAACTCAGGGGCATTCTACCTCCAAGCTACACCCCCAGTCCTATTTTTTATTCTTTATTTTGAAACAGGGTCTCACTAAGTTGTGGAGGACCTCACTAAGTAGCTGAGGCTGGCCGAGAACCAGGATCCTCCAGTCTCAGCCTTCCAAGTACTGGGATTACAAGCGTGTGCCACCATGCCTGGCTCTTTTAAAATTTTTGAAATAGGGTCTTGCTAAGCCTTGCTAAATTGCTGAGGCTGCCCTCAAACCTGCAATCTTCATGTATGAGCCTCAGTAAATTAGTGAGGCCCTCCATGACTTAGTGAGACCCTGTTTCAAAATAAAGAATATAAGCCAGGTGTGGTGGCGCACGCTTGTAATTCCAGCATTCAGGAGGCTGAGACCAGAGGATCCGGGTTCGCGGCCAGCCTCAACTACCTAGTGAGACACTCCGCAACTTAGTGAGACTTGGTTTTGAAATAAAGAATAAAAAAATAGGGCGGGGGGTATAGCTCGGAGGTAGAATGCCCCTGAGTTCAATCCCCAGTACTGCAAAAAATAAATAAAGAAAGAAAGAATATAAAATAGGGCTGGGGGTATAGCTTAGAGGCAGAATGCCCCTGGGTTTAATCCTCAGTACCACAAAAATAAATAAATAAATAAATAAATAAATAAATAAATAAATAAATAAATAAATACCTTCCAATTGAGAAAGCTCAGTAGACTCCAGTGTTTTTGTTTTTTTTTTTTTTTTTTTTTTCCAGAAATCATCTCTGAGGTAAACTCAATATAGGGAGCGCTTATCAATAAAGGTCCACAAAAAGTCAAGAAAAATCTTCCCAAAAAGCTTGGCTTGGTTGCTAATCCCAGTACTTGGGAGACTAAGACAGGAGGATCATGGGTTCAAGACTAGCCTCAGCAATTTAGCAAGAACCTGTCTCAAAATAAAAAATAAAAAGAGCTGAGTGAGCCGGGTGTGGTGGCGCACGCTTGTAATCCCAGCATTTGGGAGGCTGAGATCAGAGGATCCGGGTTCGTGGCCAGCCTCAGCTGCTTAGTGAGGCACTCTGCAACTTAGTGAGACCTGGTTTCAAAATAAAGAATAAAAAACAGGGCTGGGGGTGTAGCTCAAAGGTAGAATGCTCCTGAGTTCAATCCCCAGTACTGCAAAAAAAAAAAAAAAAAAAAGAGCTGAGTGTGTAGCTCAGAGGTAGACTGTCCTTGGGATCAACCCCCAGTACCCCAAATAAATAAATAAATAAATAAATAAATAAATAAATAAATAAATAAATAAAACCAGTAAAACAATCAAATCACAACAATACTTATTATTCCAGGCATGGTGGCATCATAAGAACTCTTTTTTTTTCTTTTGCAGTACTGGGGATTGAACTCAGGGGCATTCTACCTCCAAGCTATACCCCCAGCCCTATTTTTTATTCTTTATTTTGAAACAGGGTCTCACTAAGTTGCGGAGTGCCTCACTAGGTAGCTGAGGCTGGCCGTGAACCCGGATCCTCCAGTCTCAGCCTCCCAAATGCTGGGATTACAAGCGTGTGCCACCACGCCCGGTTTATAAGAACTCTTAAGCAAGGTGCCAATGGTCGGGCATGGTGGCATATTCATGTATACCCAGTACTTGGAAGGGTGAGACAGAAGGATCACAGGTAAGAGGATAGCCTCAGCAATTTAATGAGATCCTGTTTCAAAATAAAATAGGGGAGCTGGGTGTGGTGGTGCACGCTTGTAATCCTAACTTGGAGGCTGAGACCAGAGGATCTGGGTTCACGGTCAGCCTCAGCTACTTAATGAGGCCCTCCGCAACCTAGTGAGACCCTGTTTCAAAATAAAGAATTAAAAATAGGGCTGGTGGTGTAGCTCGGAGGTAGAATGCCCCTGGGTTCAATCCCCAGTACCGCAATAAATAAATAAATATTTTAAAAAAGGAAGAAGATGTCAATGATCAGTGTTTTGGCAGCAAATGACAGTAAGGCATTACTTAGGCATAAGAAAAAGAAGAACTTTCAGCCTTAAACTAAGTCCCATACGAAGTCCAATACCAGCTTTATTAATCACTTAAACATAAAGGCGAAACTTTGAAAAAGAAATAAAAAGAGCAGCCCCCAACTTTCAGAAACATGATTGACACAGCTAGACTGTTATTCTCCCATTTAGACATCAACAATCTCACAGAGTACCAACTTCAAACAAGGTTATTCAGTCCATGATAACATGAGACAAAGCATAATTTTGTCACTTCATAATTTTGTCTAAGCATCATGCCACCCACAAAATACCAAATACCTCCTCTCTCTTGGTAAAAATGCCTGACTGCTGTTTCCTTACCAATGCTAGCTTCATCCTCAGTATGTTATTCTTTCCTATTGACAAGATTTATTGAGACAGCCAATCATAGAATGGCCTCTACTTCCTCAGAGCATTCGATCTAGACCAAACCACTGCTTTCTTAGACCTTTAAATCACCAAACGAAGGACCAATAAAAGCTTCTTTCTATGCAGCACACGGTGGTTCACACCTGTGATCCCAGTCCTTAGGAGACTGGGACAAGAGGATCACAGGTTTGAGGCCATCCTCAGCAACTTAGTAAGACCCTCAACAACTTAGTGAGACCGTGTTTCAAAATAAAAAAGGGCTGGGTGTGGTGGCACATGCTTGTAATCCCAGCATTCAGGAGGCTGAGACCAGAGGATCCAGGTTCGAGGCCAGCCTCAGCTATCTAGTGAGGTCCTCCACAACTTAGTGAGACCCGGTTTCAAAATAAAGAATAAAAAATAGGGCTGGGGGTGTAGCTCGGAGGTAGAATGCCCCTGAGTTCAATCCCCAGTACCACAAAAAAAAAAAAAAAAAAAAAAGGGCTGGGGGTATAAGCTCGGAGGTAGAATGTCTCTGGGTTCAATCAACAGTACTAAAATAAATAAACATTTAAAAATAAATTAGGAGTACTTTAACTTTTTGTTATGGAAATTAAGAACATTTTTTACATCCAAAGAAAGCATTCTGTTTTAAAGGAAAGGAAAAATACAGGAGGAAGAAAAGACTGATGAGCTCCCAAGAGGATCAAGAAGAAGAATACAATTCAGGGAAAAAGAAAGAAAACTTTCCATTTAAAACCATGTTATTATTTTAATCCTAGATAATTCAGGAAGCTATGCTGGTTAAAACTGGAATCTATTAAGAAGATTATACTTTCACCTGCAGTTCACATCAAGTAATTTCCATCCATGTTCTGTGTCCACATCTGTTTTGTGGTTTTTTTTTGGTTTTTTTTTTTTTTTTTTTTTTTTTTTTTTTTTTTTCAGTACTGGGGATTGAACTCAGGGGCATTCTACCTCCGAGCTATACCCCCAGCCCTATTTGTTTTATTCTTTATTTTGAAACAGGGTCTCACTAAGTTGCGGAGTGCCTCACTAGGTAGCTGAGGCTGGCCGTGAACCCGGATCCTCCAGTCTCAGCCTCCCAAATACTGGGATTAAAAGCGTGCACTACCACGTCTGTCCTTCAAATAGTTTTTTGTTGTTGTTGTTGTTGTTGTTTTTTGTGGTACTGGGGATTGAACCCAGAGGCATTTTACCTTTGAGCTACATCCCCAGCCCAATTTTTTATTCTTTATTTTGCAACAGGGCCTCACTAAGTTGCGGAATGCCTCACTAAATAGCTGAGGCTGTCCGCGAACCCAGATCCTCCAGTCTCAGCCTCCCAAATGCTGGGATTACAAGAGTGCGCCACCATGCCCGGCTCTTCAAATAGGTTTTAATGCTCCTCTTTCTTTTTCTTTCCCTTTCCTTTCCTTTTTTTTTTTTTTTTTTTTTGATACTGGGGTTTGGATCCAGAAGCATTCTACCTTCAAGCTACACCCCTAACCCTTTTTATTTTGAAACAGGTTCCCGTTAAATTGCTGAGGGTCTTACTAAATTGCTGAGGATTACAGGAATATGCCACCCTGTCCTCCCACATATTCCCCTTGCTCAATTCAATTGTAAACGTTAGAAACTTCCCCATGAAGATGTAGATGTAGCTACTTTAGCTGGGGCCAGAAGTGGGGAGTAATCTCAGTTATGTTATTGGAACTCTCCTAACTGATTCCGAGGTCTCATGCACTGCCAAACCTTGGGGAGGTGTTGAGGAAAAGCATTTGTCACCACTTATCACTGAGGGACATTGTTTACTTGCACCTTTAGATTGGCAGGCGCTCTGGCTTCTGTACCAGAGAGCACAGACTTCTTGGTACATAGAAACCTCATGATATTTATAACCCCAGGCCTTACATTCATGTATCTTACATTTATTTTATTTATTTTTTTTGCGGTACTGAGGATGGAACCCAGGGGCATTCTACCTCTGAGCTACACCCTCAGTCCTATTTTTTATTCTTTATTTTGAAACCGGGTCTCACTAAGTTGCAGAGGGCCTCACTAAGCAGCTGAAGCTGGCCATGAACCCGGATCCTCCAGTCTCAGCCTCCCAAATACTGGGATTACAAGCATGCACCACCACGCCCGGCTGTCTCTTAGATTTATTGAGTGGCGCTTCTTCTCTAGAGTCCCACTGGAGGCTGCAGGAAGCAAGGCCCAGGTCCCAGCTGACTTCCCCATTTCCCTTGCAGCTCAAGGGACAGTTCTGTCTTCTTTTGTTTTAGCAGTGCTGGGGATGGAACCCCAAACCTGCCCAAGCCAGGCAAGTACTCTACCACTGAGCTACATCCCTAGCCCATGATATTTATTTTTAATCTGATGAAAACCCCATTATTCTCTTTCCAACCCAATTGTCCTTAACATGCTTAGAAGAGTAAAGCTCAGCCATGAGCAGTGGTGTGTGCAGGTCTGTAATCCCAGTTACTCTGGAGGCTGAAGCAGGAGGATCACAAATTCAAGGACAGACTTCAAAATTTAAAGAGAAGCTGGGCGTGGTGGTGCACACTTGTAATCCCAGTACTAAAGAGGCTGAGACAAGAGGATTAGAGGACAGCCTCTGTAAGTAGTGAGACTCTCATCAACCTAGTGAGGCCCCGTTTCAAAATAAAAAATAAAAAGTGCTGTGGTGTAGCTCAGAGTTAGAATGCCTCTGGGTCTAATCCCAAGTACCACACACAAAAAAAATTTAGAGAGAACATGTCCAAAATCAAATTAAAAAAAAAACAAGAGCTGGAGATGTATCATAGAGGGAAAACACTCCTAGGTTCAATCTCCAGTACCAAAAAAATAAATACTTTATTTTTGTTGGTACTGAGGATTGAATCTAGAGGCATTGTACCTACAGGTAGATGTTATATTTTATTTGAAAACAGGGTCTCACTAGATTGCTGAAACAGGATCTCATCAGATTGCTGAAAGTCTTGCTAGGTTGCTAAGGCTGGCCTTAAACCTGAGATCCTCCTGTTTCAGACTCCTAAGTACTGGGATTACAATCATGTGCCACCACCGTGCCCGGCTAAATAAATACTTAAAAAAAAGCTAGGTTTGGTGTCACACACCCATAATCCCAGTACTTGGGAGCCTGAAATGGGAGAATCTCAGCCAGTCTCAATAATTTAGCAAGACTCTCAGCAAGCTAGTGAGACCATGTTTCTTTTTTCTTTTTTCTCTTCTTCTTTGTGGTACTAGGGATTGAGCCTAAGGGCATTCTACCTCCAAGCTACACCCCAGCCCTATTTTTTTATTTGGAAACTGGGTCTTGCTAGGTTGCTGAGAACCTAGCTAAGTTATTGAAGCTACCTTTGAAACTGATCCTCTTGTCTTAGCCTCCCTGGTACTGGGATTATGGGCATGTGCCACCACATCCAGCTCAACCCTGTTTCAAAATAAAAAATAAAATAGGGCTGGGGGTGTAGCTGGAAGGTAGAATCTCCCTGGGTTCAATCCACATTAACACACACACACCCACAGAAAAAAAATATTTGTTTTCTGGTGGTATTGAGGATTTAACCCAGGAACGCTCTATTACTGACCTATATCCCAAGACCTTTGTATGAATGCATGTATGTATTTTGGTGCTGCGTATTGAGCCCAGGGGCAGTTATACTCCCAGCCCTATTTTATTTCTTTATTTGTAAACAGGGTATCTATAAGTTTCTGAGAGCCTCCCTATGTTGCTGAGGCTGGTCACAAACTTGCAATCCTCCCAAGTACTGGGGTACAGGTGTACACCACCACATCCAGCTTGTATTTTTTATTTTGAGACAGGGTCTCCCTAGATTGCCTTGTGGTCCTCCAGAGTAGCTGGGTTTACAGGATTACATCATAGTGTCTGACATAAAAGAATATATATATAATCTCAAAAATTAGTTTTTGTGGTACTGGAGATGGAACCCAGGGGAATTCTTCTTTTTTTTTTTTTTTTTTTTGCGATACTGGGGATTGAACTCAGGGGCGTTGTACCTTCCGAGCTACACCCCCAACCCTATTTTTTATTCTTTATTTTGAAACAGGGTCTCACTAAGTTGCGGAGTGCCTCACTAGGTAGCTGAGGCTGGCCTTGAACCTGGATTCTCTGGTCTCAGCCTCCTAAATGCTGGGATTACAAGCATCCACCACCATGCCCAGCTTAACCCAGGGGAATTCTACCTCTGAGCAACCCCACAGCCCATTTTATTTTTTGTTTGGAAACAGAGTTTAATTAGGTTGCTGAGAGTTTAACTATGTTGCTGAGGCTGGCCTCAAACCTGAGATCCTTCTGTCTCTCTGAAATTCTGGGATTGCAGGTATGTGCCATCACACCTGGCTCCCCCCTCCCTTTTAAGCTCTTTTTTATTTTTTTTTGCTTTGAAACAATGTCTGGCTACATTGCTGAGGTTGTCCTCAAACCTGCAATCCTCTTGTCTAAGCTTTTCAAGTACTAGAATTACAGATATGAGCCACCAGTTCTGACTGGGATTTTTATTTAGAATATATAATGAAGTCCTACAAATTAGCAAGAAAAAATGCAGACAATCCAATACAAATTAAAATCATGATACAATACTATTAAACACCTATCAGTATGGGTAAAATGGAAAAGACTGACATACCAGGTGTTGGCAAAGATGTGGAACACCTTGGGGAGGAGACATAAAATAATACAATCACTTTTGAAAATTGGCGGTAACTATCACTAAACGTACACATACTCTGTGGCCCAACAATTTTACTCCTATATGAGAGAAATGCACAATGTGCTCAGTACAACAATGCTTATGGCATAAACTCAAATGGAAACTGCCCATATGCTCAGTAACAATAAAAGAGATAAATTGTAATATATTAATACAATGGAATAGCATACAATTAAAATGGATAAACTATTTTCACATTAAACAACATGGAAGATACAATGTTTGAGAGAAAAAGTCAAACATAAGTATATACTGTATGATTCAATTTATATGAAGTTCTAAACCTGACATGGTGGTGCATGCCTGTAATCCTGGTACTTGGGAGGCTGAGACAGGAGGATCCCACGTTTAAGGCTAGCCTCAGCAACTTAGTGAGCCCCTCATCAACCTAGCAAGACCCTGTTTTAAAACCAAAAATAAAAAGGGCTGGGATGTATCTTGGAGGTAGAGTGACTCTGGGTTCAATCCTCAGTACCACACACACACAAAAAATCTATATAAAGGGTTTTTTTTTGTTTGTTTTTTTTTTTTTTTTTTTTTTGCGGTACTGGAGATTTAACTCAGGGACATTCTACCTCTAAGCTATACCCCCAGCCTTTTATTTATATATTTATTTATTTTGTGGTACTGGGGATTGAACTCAGGGGCATTATTCTACCTCCAAGTTATACCCCCAGCCCTATTTTTTATTCTTTATTTTGAAACAGTGTCTCACTAAGTTGCAGTGTGCCTCGCTAGGTAACTGAAGCTGGCTAGGTAACTGAAGCTGGCGGCGAACCCAGATCCTCCAGTCTCAGCCTCCCAAATGCTGGGATTACAAGTGTGCGCCACCACACCCGGCTCCCAGCCCTATTTTTTATTCTTTATTTTGAAACAGAGTCTCACTAAGTTGTGGAGTGCCTCACTAGGTGGCTGAGGCTGGCCGCGAACCCAGATCCTCCAGTCTCAGCCTCCCGAGAACTGGGATTACAAGCATGCTCCACCACGCCTGGCTCTATATAAAGTTTTAAAAGATGAAAAATTTGCCTGTAATCCTGGTACTTGGGAAGATGAGATAGGAAGATCACAAATTTGAAGTCAGCCTCAGCAATTTAGTGAGGCTCTAAGCAACTTAGTAAGACCCTCCTTCCAAATAAAAATAAAAACAGGGTTCAGAGGTAGAATGCCCCTGGGTTCAATCCCTAGCAAAACACACACACACACACACACACACACACACACACACACACACACACACAGAAAGCAAAATTAACCTTTGGTCATAGATATTAGGATAGTAGTTTACTTTGAGATGAGTGGTCACTGGATGGGCTCACGAGGAGGTCTTCTGTGGTACTGTGGTACCAGTCAAGTTCTGCTTGGGGAATCTAGATGCTGGTTACATACCTAGGAGGGAGAGGGAAAGGGAGAGTGTTTCTGTGAGTTTTGAGTTTATAATCTTTTGTGTGTGTGGTGCTGAGGATTGAACCCAGGGCCTCAAGCATGGTAGGCAAGCTCTTTACCACTGAAATCTGGGCTGGCCCTAAGCTCATAATATTGTAGGGAAGACAAACATTAAACAGACTGGATGAAGACTTGGTTTCTCTGCTAGGTGCTCATGTGGCCCAAATATGCCCCCTCAAAGTCCAACTTTATATCTTAACTGAAGTATCTCTGTCCTTCTCCAAATTCCTATGGAAGAGAAGTTCACTAGCTCAGTTTAGGTTAGTCATCTACCTAATCCAATCAGCTGTGGCTTGAGAATTAAGTAACAATGGTCCTTTGTCCACTCAGTGGTGCTTCCAGAAGGCTCCATAAGAGGTGAATATGGGGGAAGGGCTACTGACAGTAAGAGAACTTCTATCCTACCCAGCACTATATGGTAAATTTCACAATGTTTATTTTATTTTTTTGGTGGTACTGGAGATCAAACCCAGGGACATTCTTCTCCAAGCTACATTCCCAGCCCTTTCTTTTTTTTTTTGTTTTGAAACAGAGTCCTGCTAGGTTGCTGAGAGTCTCATTAAATTGCTGAGGCTGATCTCAAACCTTCGATTCTCCTGTCTCAGCCTTCCAAGTACTGGGATTACAGGCATGAGCCACCACACCTGGCTTACTTTATTTTTGTACTAGGCATTGAACCCAGGGGCATTCTACCACTAAGATACCCTCACCCATTTTTATTTTTCATTTGGAAACAGGGTCTCCCTAAATTGCCGGGGCTGGCCTTGAGATTGTGATCCTCCTGTCTCAGCCTCCCAGGCTGATTACAGGCTTGCGCTACCACGCCCAGCTCGCAATGTTTACTAATTACAATGACCTATATACAATCAATGCATAATAAAATTTACTAATATTGAGTTATTTTCATAAGCAAGTGAATCTTTTCTTCCCAAGGACAAATTAAAGCCCCAATACTTGTATCTTCTCTCTCTCATTTTCTCATATGGATGCTTCATATTTCTAATTCTATTGATATAGGTAGGCAGTCTTCAACATTGCTGCTTTGTTTGGCCTTGGGAAAAAGTTGTCAGGACTTGGAGGGGCCTGGTACTTTTTTCATTATTTTTCCTCTATCTCTGCAGAGCTAGGAATGGAACTCCACACTCCTACTAAACAAGTGCAACAAGTACTCTACCACTGGGCTGTACCCCAAGGCTCTAGAATGTCCTTTCCCACCATGTTCTCCTGTCAAAATCTTACGGATCGAGCCGGGTGTGGTGGCGCATGCTTGTAATCCCAGCATTTGGGAGGCTGAGACTGGAGGATCCGGGTTTGAGGCCAGCCTCAGCTACCTAGTGAGGCACTCCACAACTTAGTGAGACCCTGTTTCAAAAAAATAAAGAATAAAAAATAGGGCTGGAGCCGGGCGTGGTGGCGAATGCTTGTAATCCCAGCATTTGGGAGGCTGAGACCAGAGGTTCCGGGTTCACGGCCAGCCTCAGCTACCTAGTGAAGCACTCCGCAACTTAGTGAGACCCTGTTTCAAAATAAAGAATAAAAAATAGGGCTGGGTGTATAGCTCAGAGGTAGAATGCCCCTGAGTTAAATTCCCAGTACCACACACAAAAAATAAAATAGGACTGGGAGTATAGCTTGGAGTTAGAATGGCCCTGAGTTCAATCCCCAGTACCACACACACAAAAAAAATCTTATGGATCTTTCAAGGACCACATTAATATGGTTCCTACTCCATCTCCCCAAATCCTCTAATTCTTCTAAGTGGAACTTCTTTCTTTCTCTCTTTCTTTCTTTCTTTCTTTCCTCCCTCCCTCTCTCCCTTCCCTCCTTTCCTCCTTCCCTCCCTCCTTCCTTTTTTTTGCTACTGGGAATTGAACCCAGGAGCACTCTACCTCTGAGCTACAGCCTTAGCTCATTTTATTTTTTATTTTGAGACAGGGTCTCGTTAAGTTACTGAGGTCTGACATAGAACCTGCAATCCTCTTTTCTCAGTCTCCCAAGTATTGGGTTTATAGGTATGTGCCACCATGCCCATCTTCTAAGGTGGATTTCTTTCTTTTTTTCCCCCTGTGTGTGGTATTAGAGATTGAACCCAGGAGCATTATAACTCCAAGCTACAGCCCTAGCCCTTTTTATTTTTTTGTTTTAAAAAAGGTTCTCACTAAATTATTGAGAGTCTCACTAAGTTTCTGAGGCTGGTCTTGAACCTGTGATCTTCCTATCTCAACCTTCCAAGTACTGGGGTACTGGGGTAACAGGTGTGCACCACCACACTGGGCTCTGGATTTCTTTTTAAAGTGCACATTATTTTCTACTTTGTATTAGGGTTACTTGATTTTTTTTCTTTTTTTCTTTTAGGTTATTTGAATTCACAGGAGTTTTCCGGCTTTCATACATTTGACTTCTATAAAATCTGTAAAGTCATACATTATATATTATTATTGTTATTTTTTGTGGTACTGGGGATGGAATCTGGGGGCATTCTACCTCTGAGCTACAGCCCCAGCCCTATTTTTTATTCTTTATTTTGAAACACAGTCTCACTAGGTTGCGGAGGGCCTCACTAGGCAGCTGAGGCTAGCCACGAACTTGGATCCTCCAGTCTCAGCCTCCCACATGCTGGGATCACAAGTGTGTGCCACCACACCCGGCTTAAGTCATACATTACATATTAATGCACTCAAGTCATCTTCTTTGTGCTGAATTTGGGCTTGAATATATCAGGTGACAAATATCTACTATCTGTGAGCCAACACTCTAGTTCCTACTCAAGCAGCTTGGTACAGCAGATTTTGTCCAGTGCTTCAAATAGTCCTTTACATTTACTCTGTGTGTGTGTGTGTGTGTGTGTGTGTGTGTGTGTTACGTGTTACTAGGGATTGAACCTAGGGACATTCTACCTCTAAACTATACCCTCAACCTTTTTTTATTTTTTGTTTTGAAACAAGGTCTTGCTACATTGCTGAAAGTCTCTGAATTGCTGAGGTTGGTTTGAAACCTGTAATCCTCCAGTCTCAGCCTCCCAAATACTGGGATTACAGGCATGCTCCACCATGCCCAGCTACATTTACTTTAGTTTTATGACAATACAAACAGAAAGACCCCCTATTGCAGGAGACTAGATCACTGAAGACAGGAGACAGAGACCAGAGTAGGAAGCAGGTTACTTTATTCACTAGTGAAGGATCAGTAAGCAAAGCTTTGGGTCTGAGCCTGAGAACTGAATTTATAAGTTCTTTATAGTTTGGTCACTTGATTGTAGAGGGGAGAGGAGGGGTAAGCATAGGATTTACTTCACCTAACATAACTGAGATACAAAAGCAGAACAGCAATTAGTGTAAGGTTTTTCTTCTTTTATCAGTTCGGTACCCCTAGACTGCCTGTGGAAGCTCTTGTTAACATCAAAGGGGGCTGTGAGGAAGCTTTATTCTTTCATCTTGCTTCTGGGCCTCTAGCCAAGAGTAGTTTCAAGGTTATAGCCCGGGTTCTGCCTCACCCCAAAGTGAAATGATTGTGGGGTTGGGGTGTAGATCAGTTGTAGAGTGTTTGCTTGCCATGCATGAGGTCCTGGGTTTGACACTCCTAGCACCACCACAAAACAAAACAAAACAAAAAAACCCACAGAATTAAAACTAAGATTTAGCTAGGTATGGTGGCTCATGCTTGTAATCCTAGTACTTGGGAGGCTGAGACAGGAGGATCACAGGTTCATGGCTAGACTCAGCTACTTTATGAGGCCCTCTGCAACTTAGTGAGACACTGTTTCAAAATAAATAAAAATTAGGGCTGGGGGTGTAGCTCAGAGTAGAATGCCTGGGAGTTCAATTCTCAGAACAGCAAAAGCCAAACAAACAAACAAAAAACAACTAAGATTTAGTCAGGCATGGTAATGCACACATGTAATACCAGTAATACCAGTATTTATCTAGATCCTTCCTTCTTCTTCCTTTTATTTATTTATTTTTTTTGTGGTACTGGGGATGGAACCCAGGGGCATTCTACCTCTGAGATACACCCCTAGCCCTATTTTTCATTATCTTATTTTGAAACAGGGTCTCACTAAATTGCAGAGGGCATCACTAAGTTGCTGAGGCTAACCTCAAACCTGTGATCCTCCTGTTTCAGCTTCCCAAGTACTGAGATTTACAAGTGTACATCACCATACTCAGTTCTAAACCCTGTTTCAAAATAAAAAATAAAACTCAGTGTGGTGGTGCATGTTTGCAATCCTATTTCTTAGGGAGATGAGACAGGAGGATTGCAGGTTCAAGACCAGCCCCAGCAAACTAGGGAAATACTCAGCAACCTAGTAAGTCCCTGTTTCAAAAAAAAATAATAATAAAATAAGGAGGGCTTGGGGTGTAACTCAGAGGTAGAATGTCCATGGGTTTAATACCCAGGACCACAAAAAAGTAAAATAAAAATAAAAAGGGTTGGGGGTATAGCTCAGAGGTAGAATGCCCTGGGTTCGATCCCCACCACCACCAAAAAAAAAATCCAGACGCCTTCTACCTTCAGGCTATTTTTTCTACCCCCAGCCCTATTTTTTTTTTTTTGTGGTACTGGGGATTGAACTCAGGGACATTCTACCTCTGAGCTATACCCCCAGCCCTATTTTTTATTCTTTATTTTGAAACAGGGTCTCTCTAAGTTGTGGAGTGCCTTACTAGGTAGCTGAGGCTGGCCGCGAACCGGGATCCTCTGGTCTCAGCCAAGCGTGCGCCACCACGCCCGGCTCCAATGCTTCTTCTTGACATTAAAACCAAAAATGTTTCAAGAACAAATGGATGCCTGTAATCCCAGTGCTTTAGAGGCTGAGATAGGAGGATCATAGGTTTGCGCACAGCTTCAGCAACTTAGCAAGACACTCAGCAACTAAATGAGACTCTGTTTCAAAATAAAAAAATAAAATAGGGCTGGGCACGGGGGCACATGTCTATGATCCCAGTACTTGGGAGGCTGAGACAGGAGGATCACAGCAACTTAGTGAGGCTATCAGCACCTTAGCGAGACTCGGTTTCAAATAAAAAAAAAAAAAAAAAGAGGGATGGGGGTGTAGCTTGGAGGTAGAATGCCTCTGGGTTCAATCCTCAACAGTATTAAAAATAATAAAATAAAATAGGGCTGGAGGTATAGCTCAGAGGTAGAATGCCCCTGGGTTCAATCCTCAGCAATAATAACAAACAAACAGACAAACAAACAAAATGGCTGGGGGTTTAGCTCAGAGTTAGAATGCCTCTGGATTCAATATCTAGTGTTTCTCTCCTCCCCCCCCCCCTCTCTCTCTCACACACACACACACACACACACACACACACACACACACAGGCAAAAAACAAAACAAAACATGAACACCAGCCAGAGGTCACAGCACACACCTGTAATCCCAGTACTTGAGAGGATGAAACAGGAGGATTGCAAGTTTGAGGACAGCCTCAGTAAGTACTGAGACTCTCAGTAACCTAGCAAGTCCCTATTTCAAAGAGTAAAAATAGGACTGGGGATGTAGTTTGGAAGTTGAAAGCCCCAGGTTCAATCCTTAGTACCAAAAAAGATTGGCTAATTGTTTTCAAAATTTACTGAAGATTTTAAAACCACCTGTTTTTTTCTGGGCTCCTGACTGACTAGTAAACTCAAGTGCTGGGACTTGGCCTAACCCTCTGTTTCAGGTTCCCACCTCAACTTTACAAATTAATGAGTTTAATGAATAAATGGACTTCATTGTTTTCCAATAAATATTTGATAGGGAAAAAATGACAGTTTCTTGAAAGAGTCTTTCAACTGTAAGGCTTATGTATGAAGGGAGCTTCTGTTACCAGATTACATTACTGTTGCCCACAAGAAGTCTACCATCTTTATCACTGCTCATCTGTATGGCCTTTGTCTGTGTGTGTGTATGTGTGTGTGTGTGTGTGTGTGTGTGTGTGTGTGTGTGTATGTGTATGTGTTACTGGGAATTGAACCCAGGGGCATTCTACCTCTGAAGTACACCCCTAGCCATATTTTATTTTGAAACAGGGTCTCACTAAATTGCTGATGCCAGCCTTGAACCTGTGATCCTCCTATCTCAACCTTCTAAGTACTTAGGTTATAGGCATGTGCCACCACACCCAGATGTATTTTTTCACAAGCTGCTTTTATGATTTTCTCTTTATCACTGGTTTTAAGCAATTTGATTATGACATGCCTTAATATAGTGTTGTGTGTGTGCTAGCTTTTTGGATCTGTGGTTTTGTAATTTCAACAAATTTGGAAAAATTTCAGGTATTTGTTCTTCAAATACCTTTTTTTTTTTTTTGGCGGTACTGGGGATTGAACTCAGGGGCATTCTACCTCTGAGCTACACCCCCAGCCCTATTTTTTATTCTTTATTTTGAAACCGAGTTTCACTAAGTTGCGGAGTGCCTCACTAGGTAGCTGAGGCTGGCCGCGAACCCGGATCCTCTGGTCTCAGCCTCCCGAATGCTGGGATTACAAGCGTGCGCCACTACGCCTGGCTTCAAATACCTTTTATGACACCTCTCTCTTTCTAGGACTTTAATTATATATATATTAGTCCACTTGAACCTTCTCAGTTTACTAATTCTCTGTTCCCTTGTCTAATCTTTCATTTTGGATAGTTTCTATTGCTGGATCTCCAAGTTCACAAATCTTTTCTTTTGTAACATATAATCTGTTAATTCCTTTTAGTGTCTTTTCTCATGAGACAATGCATTTTTCACGTCTAGAAGTTCAATTTGGGTCTTTAAAATATATCTTCTATGTTTCTCCCTTAACATGCTCACTCTTTCTTCTACCTTCTTCAACATTTTATATGTTGGCGCACGCCTGTAATCCCAGTACTTGGGAGGCTGAGACAGGAGGATTGCAGGTTCGAGGCCAGCCTCGGAACTTAGTGAGGTCCTCCACAACTTAATGAAACCCTGTTTCCAAATAAAAAATAAAATAGGGCTGGGGCTATAGTTCGGAGGTATAATATGCCTGGGTTCAATATAATATGCCTGGGGGTATAGCTTGGAGGTAGACTGCCTCTGAGTTGAAGGCCTAGTACCAAAGTAAATAAATTTTTAAAAATTAAAAAAAATTGAACTGGGCATGGTGGCCCACACTTGTAATTCCAGTACTTGGGAGGCTGAGACAGGAGAATCGCAGGTTCGAGGCCAGCCTCAGCTACTTAGTGAGGCCCTCTGCAACTTAGTGAGACCCTGTTTCAAAATAAAATAATAAAATAGGGCTGGGGGTGTAGCTCAGAGGTAAAAATGCCCCTAGGTTCCATCCCCAGCACCCCCCACACACACAAAAATTAAATAAAAAGGGTTGAGGGTGTAGCTCACAGGTAGAACACCTCTTGGTTCAATTCAATCCCCAATTCCCACCACCACCAAAAAAAGTAAAGAAAGATCAGTCATAGCTGATGTGCAAGATGGACTGGTGGTACTGGACCATAGGTAGAGAGATTGGCAAGGATGCTGGAGCCATTTGCATCTATGTAGCAGCATCATGGAAATCTGGTAGCAAGAAGCACAAGCTCATCTAGTCCCAAGACAGATTTCAGGACTGGTTTCTGAAATGCAGGAGGACAGATGAAAGAGAAGCTGGGCCCCAAGCCTGATCTACAGGAATGATTATGTAGATGATAACAAGCCAGGAAATCAGTCATCCAAACTGTGGAACTACATGAGAAATAGATTTCAGGCATCCATTTTGAGAAAGGGGTAATTCAGAGACAGGTACTTAGGCAAGGTCTGATATCTTATCTTGAGCTTAAAATCCTATGAATGATGAGGGTCACAGGTTCACGGTCAGCCTCAGCAACATGAGGCCCTCGGCAACTCAGTGAGACCCTGTTTCAAAATAAACAATAAAATAGGGCTGGGAGTGTAGTTCAGAGGTAGACCACCCTTGGGTTCAATCCCCAGTAACACACACACACACACACACACACACACACACACACACACATCCTATGAATGAATGAATGCCTGTAGCATCTACTGTAAACATGTGCATGACAAATAGTTTTTCAATAACCTGTGATAATTCTTGAATTATTATTTTCTTTTTTACTTGTTTATGCCCTAACTCTTCATTTGCATTTGAAGTCCACTGGAGGCATGGAGTATAAGTGGGTGTTTCTCTTTCATCTAAGTAGCAGCATTAGTATAATTATTTTTCCTAGGTTTCTTGACTCTCAGTCTAATCCTTTTTTTTTCTTTTGCAGTACTGGGGATTGAGCCCAAGGCCTCAAATATGCTACACAAGCACTCTACCACTGGGCTACATCTCCAGCCCATTTTATATTTCATTTTGAGACACATTTTCACTAAGTTGCCTGGGCTGGCCTCGAAACTGCCATTCTCCTGTTTCTGCCTCCAAAGTAGCTGGAATTATAGAAGTTTGCCATCATGCCTGGCCCAATACTCTTTTTATTTTCCCCTGTAGATGGAATCCAAAGACATTCTACCTCTGATCTATATCCCCAGCCCTTTTTATTTTTTGTTTTGAAACAGAGTCTCACTAAGTTGTAGAACCTTGAACCTGTGATCCTCCTGTCTCAGCCTCCCAAGTACTGGGATTATAGTCATGCACCACCAACACTATTTAGGGCTACAGTTATAGCTGAGTGGTAGAGTGCTTGCCTAACATGCCTAAGTGTAAGATACCTAGCACCACACACAAAAAATGTAACCACCATTACTTAACCAGCAATCTTGGGAGAAATAGTCTGCAGAGGTAATTTAAGACATATGCTTTAGCATAGGCAAGGATTTTTTTTTTTTTTTGGCATGTGGTGGGGATGGAACCCAGTGTTTCATGCATAGTGTTCTACCACTGAGCTGTACCTCCAACCCCCTTGTTTTTCTGGTAAGAGACAGTCTTGCTATGTTGCCCAGGCTGGCCTTGATCTCACTACTCTCCTACCTTGGCCTGGCTTCCCTAGTAGCTGGGGCTACAGGCAAATACAACCATGTCTACCTATAGACTTACTTATTTTTATGTTTTGCAGTACTGGGGATTGAACCCAGGAATGCTCAATCACTGAGCTACATCCCCAGCCCATTTTTGTTTGTCTGTTTATACTTTTATTGGTGCATTGTAATTATATATCATGAGTTTCAAAGTGATATAAATGTACATGCACACAGTAGCTGGTGTGTTTCCCTCTGCATCACACCGCACTCCCTACCCCCTTACATGTTGGTGAAATTGATAGTGATACCTGCATATATGGACATATGAATATATGCATATATGTTTCCTTCATCAGTTCTCCTTTTTCCCTTCCCTGCCACCCTACCCCTATCCCCTTCCACTATTCCACTGGTCTCTCTCCTCATTTATCTCAAGTCTCTTTTCTGTGATTTGTGTGTGTGTGTGTCTCACTGGGGATAGAACTCAGGGGCATTCTACCTCCGAGCTACATCCTCAGTCCTTATTTTTTATTTTGAAACAGGAAGATCTCACTAAGTTTCAGAGGGCCTTGCTAAATTGCTGAGGTTCGCCTCAAACCTGCAATCCTTCTGCCTCAGCCTCCCAAGTACTGGAATCACAGGTGTGTACCACCACACCCAGCTTTTTTTTTTTTTTTTTTTTTTTTTTTGCAGTATTGGGGATGGAACCTGGGGGCATTCTACCTCCAAGCTACACCTCCAGCCCTATTTTTTATTCTTTATTTTGAAACAGGGTCTCACTAAGTTGTGGAGGGCCTCACTAAGCAGCTGGAGCTGGCTGCGAACCAGGATCCTCCAGTCTCAGCCTCCCAAATGCTGGGATTACAAGCGTGTGCCACCACGCCCGGCTCACACCCAGCTTTGAATGCAGTTCTGATATCTAGACTCAGTATCCCATCTTGGATGGGATGAAAAGCCTAGCAGAAAAGCCAGTTTGGAGCCGGGTGTGGTGGCGCATGTTTGTAATCCCAGCATTCGGGAGGCTGAGACCGGAGGATCTGGGTTTGCGGCCAGCCTCAGCTACCTAGTGAGGCACTCCGCAACTTAGTGAGACCCAGTTTCAAAAATACGGCTGGGGGTGTAGCTCAGAGGTAGAACGCTCCTGAGTTCAATCCCTAGTACCGCAGGAAAAAAAAAAAAAAAAAAAAAAGCCAGTTCGTCAAAGATTCAGGAGTGAAAGAAGGATGGAAAAAGCCTTGGCTCTCTCTCTTGCAATGTTGAGTATCCAACCCAGGCCTTGTCCATGCTAAGTATGTGTTCTACCACCACTGAGCTATACCTCAAGCCCTCTGGGCTTTTTTTTTCCAGTACTGGGGACTGAACTCAGGGTTGTCCATCACTTAGCTGCATCTGCAGCCCTTTTTAGTACTTGTTTTCAGATAGGGCCTTTCTAAGTTGCCCAGGCTGGCCTCAAACTTGTGTTTCTCCTGCTTCAGCCTCTTGATTAGCTGGGATTACAATTGTGCAACACTGTATCTGGCCTAGCTTCTTTTTATTAAACTATTTATAGCCAGGTGAGGTGGTATAAGCCTATAATCCCAGTAGTTGGAAGGATGAGGTAGGGGGACGTAAAATTGCAGACCAGCCTTAGCAATTTAGAGACACTGTTTCAAAATTTAAAAATAAGCCCAGGGTGGTGGTGCAGACCTATAATCTCAGAATGTGGGATGCTGAGGCAGGAGGGTCTCAAGTTTGAGACCGGCCTCAGCAATTTAGTGAGACCCTGTTTCAAAAGTAAATTTTTTTTTTTTATTTTTATTTTTTGCGGTACTGGGGATTGAACTCAGGGGCATTCTACCTCCGACCTATACCCCCAAGCCCTATTTTTTATTCTTTATTTTGAAACCGAGTCTCACTAAGTTGCGGAGTGCCTCACTAGGTAGCTGAGGCTGGCCGGGAACCTGGATCCTCCGGTCTCAGCCTCCTGAATGCTGGGATTACAAGCGTGCGCCACCAAACCCGGCTGTAAAATTTTTTTTGGTATTGAACCCAGGGACATTCTACCTCTGACCTATACCCTCAGCTCTTTTTACTTTTTATTTTGAAATAGGGTCTTGATAAATTGCTGAGGCTGGCCTCAAACCTGCAATCTTCCTATCTCAGCCTCCCAAGTACTGGGATTACAGGCATATACCACCATGCCCAGCTCAAAAGTAAAAATTTTTTAAAAGGTTGAGGGTGTAGTTCAGTGGCATAGAGCCCCTGGGTTCAATCCTTGGTACCACAAAATAATAAACAAACAAACAGGGCTGGAGGTGTAGCTCAGAGGTAGAATGCCCCTGGGTTCAATCACCAGTAACCCTCCCCCCGCCAAGAAATATGTATGCATTGTGGAATGGCTAAATAAGCTAATTAAGATATGCATTACCTCATATACTTTTTATTTTTTGCAGCAAGAACACTTAAAGTCTATCCTCTTCAGCCAGGCATGGTGGTACATGCTTGTAATCCCAGTACTTGGGAGGCTGAGACAGAAAGATTGCAGAATCAAAGCCAGTCTTTTTATTTTGAAACAGGGTCTCAATAAGTTGCTGAGACTGGCCTCAAACATGTGATCCTCCTGTCTCATCCTCCTAAGTACTAAGATTATCAATGTACCACTATCAGGCCAGATAAAGGAGAAGGAATTTATGCACCCTAAAGACAGAGTCTGGCCCTTCCATCCTCCTACAGTTGGTGAGAATGCAATGTTATTAGGGCGTATCTTTGAGTCCTAGCTAGAAGGCATCTGTGCCATGCTTCCTGGATCCACCCCTGGGTAGATAGCAAACCATGAGAGAACAGAGGCTGTTCTAGGCAACTTTCACAAAAATTCCCACGCCCCTGGCAGGGCCCTGATGTACTAAGGGCCTGACAGAGCATAAAGGAACAATGTGGGCAGAGGCAATGGACCTCTGACTTCTAAACTGTGTGGCCTGATAACCAGAGATTTAATGGACCTCTGCTCCCAGATTTCAGTAAGATATAATAATAGCCCAGAACTTTGGCTTGACCCTGGAATGGAGGGACATCAAGAAAGACCAAGAGGTTATTTTCTAGCTCCAAAGAATGGGGAAGCTTGGAGACCAAAGTTAAATGGAATCATAGACAATAAAGAAAGAACAAAATTTTTAAGTGCATAGACTCTGAACTAAAATAATTGGATTCAAATTCTAGCCCTGCCACCTTCATGTTGAGGTATCCTGGACAAGTTATTTAATCTCTTTGTGTCTTAGTTAATGCATTTAAAAATGATGTTAACAGCCAGGCATGGGGGTGCACACTTGTAATCCTAGTATTTGGGAGGCTGAGATAGGAGGATCGCAGGTTCGAGACCAGACTCAGCAACTTAGCAAGACTCTCAGCAACTTAGCAAGACCTCGTTTCAAAATAAAAATGAAATAGGGCTGGGGAAGCCGGGCATGGTGGCGCACGCTTGTAATCCCAGCATTCGGGAGGCTGAGACTGAAGGATCCGGGTTCGCGGCCAGCCTCAGCTACCTAGTGAGGCACTCCGCAACTTAGTGAGACCCGGTTTCAAAATAAAAAATAGGGTTGAGGGTATAGCTCGAAGGTAGAATGCCCCTGAGTTCAATCCCCAGTACCACACACACACACACAAAAAAAAAAAGAAATAGGGCTGGGGGTATAGCTCAGAGGTAGAATGTCCCTAGGTTCAATCACCAGCACCACAGAAACATAAAAATAAAAATGTTAACAATGATACCTCATAGGATTCAATGGATTTGTTTAAAGCACACAATACGTGCTAATTATTAGATGTAATTATTATTGCAGCACTGGAAATTGAACCCAGGAGCATTCTGCCACTGAGCTATACTCCTAGCCCTTTTCATTTTTTTTAAATTTTGAGACAGGGTCTCGCTAAGTTGCTGAGGTTGGCCTCAAACCTGTGATCCTCTTGTCTCAGCCTTCCAAGTACTAGGGTTATAGGCATGCACCACCACACCCAGATGCCATTATTATTGTTGTTGTTATTATTATACATCTTAGTGGGTACACTATGATTCATCCCTGCTAGATGAAAGATTTGTGACAAGACTGTCTCTTTTGTGTTTTGTGTTGCTGTTTTGAAAGACTTACAGAATGTTGTAATAGGTAAGAGGGGTCAGTGGAATGCATTAAAGAAAATAGAAAGGAAAGGCAGGCAGGCAGGCAGGCAAACGAATCCTGGTTAGTTAGACCAGGAGACTGAATTTTCTGATTCTCAGGAGAATATGCTATGTAAGACTGTACATTTCTTTTTTTTATACTGGGGATTGAATCCAGGGGGCATTTTACTTCTAAGCTACACCCTCAGCCCTATTTATTTATTTTTATTTTGAAAGAGGGTCAGCTGGGCTTGGTGGCACATGCTTGTAATCCTAGCACTTGGGAGGCTAAGACAGAAGAATCACAGGTTTGAAACCAGCCTCAGCAACTTAGTGAGGCTGTCAGCAACTTAGCAAGACCCTGTTTCAAAATAAAAGAATGGTGGGAGTGTACCTTGGAGGTAGAGTACCGTTGGGTTAAAACCCTAGCACCACAAAAAAAGAAAAACAAAAGAAACAGGGCCTCACTAAGTTGCTGAGGCTGGCCTTGAACCTGAGATCTTCCTATCTCAGCCTCCCAAGTACTGGGATTACATGTATGTGCCACCATGCCCAGCTGCAGACTATGCATTTTTTTTTCTTTTTTTGTGTTACTGGGGAGGGAACCTAGGGGGCTTCTACTTATAGGCTACATCCCCAACCCTTTTTATTTTTTGGAAACAGAGTTTTGCTAAGTTGCTGAGAGCCTCACTAAGAGGCTGTCCTTGAACCTGTGATTCTCTTGTCTCAACCTTCCAAGTACTGGGATTACAGGCATGCACCACCACACTCAGCTCAGATTGTACATTTCTAAAGGAACAATCTTTCAGAGAGGGAAGGACTTCTCCAGCAACCCCAACTCAGGCTTTGTAGCCTAGCCCCACAGGGGTTTTGCACAAGAATTTTGATCCTGGCCACTTTCCCAGTTTTATAGAAGTGATGTGGACTTATTCATTTTTAGGCTCTTCAAGAGTCCATCACCAAGGCAATTTGCCCAGATATATATCCTGGGCACATATGGAAAGACTGTGTCTAAGAAGAACTCTGACTTTGTAACAAGGCTAGAGAAATTATACTGGCTAGTCTGCAGTCTGCAATGCAGGGAATGTTTCTAAGTCAGTCCCTAAACCAAAGGGAGCTGCTCATTTCTGAGGTAGGCAATGTTTACTCTTACTCTGGGGACATTCAACTTATGCTGGAAGGAGGAAAGGCTCCTGGGAGGACATTAATAACCTCTCGATGATATGAGTGAGATTCTTTGAGTGCCAAGACTCACTTGGAGAAAAGATCACTCAGGCATCCAAGCCCTGGGAATTACTGTCTTGAGAAAGGGGCTCCTAGATAAGAAATATATTTTCTTGCTAGACATAGTGGTGTCCATCTGTAATCCCAAAACTAAAGAGGCCAAGATGGGAGGATTGCAAGTTTGAAGTCAGCCTGGGCAATTTAGTGATGCTCTGTTTCAAAATAAAATAATGAAAAGGGATGGGGTTATAGGTCTGTGGTCTAACACCCCTGGGTTCAATCTCCAGTCTGCAAAAATAAATAAATAATATAAAATGAAATAAATACAGAGTAGGGGAGCTGGGTATGGTGATACACACTTTTAATCCCAGTACTTGTGAGGCTGAGACAAGAGGATCACAGATTTGAGGCCAGCCTTAGAAACTTAGTGAGACCCTCAGCAACTTAGCAAAATATTGCTTGAAAATAAAAAATGAATAAAATAAAAATAAATAAAACAAATACATCTTCTTTGCTGGGATGCTAAAATTTAATAGAGGGAGAATGTGGCACAATATGATTTTGAGACATAAATGGATTTTTTCTTTCCTGTATTTTTCTCCACCATCTCCTCCACATTGTGGATATTTTGGTATATCTCAGGGGAGGAAGGTGGCAGGCAGGCAAGCAAATACTCTGCCAGCCTTTCTAGCTTTTGTGTTCCAAAAGCATTAGCCCTCAGGAAAGGGGGATTAGGATGTAGGGGCAGAGACCAAGTATCTGGGCCAGAAAGCTAAAAGGAAGAAACAGTTACTGTAATTTCAGTAGTTGGGAGTCTGAGACAGGAGGATCACAGGTTAGAGGTCAGTCTCAGCAACTTAGAGAGACCCTCAGCAACTAAGCAAGATGCTGTTTCAAAATAAAAAACAAAAAGGGCTGGGGTGTAGCTCAGAGATAGAATGCCCCTGGGTTCAATTCTCAGTGCCAAAAATAAAGAATGAAAGAATAGTTGATACTGTCCTCCCAATAACTTGGTAAAAAGAGGGCACAGAGGCTGAAATTGAGTTTCAGAAGTCACACCTCTATCCATAGCTATAGAAGTCAGCTGTGAACTCTGAGGTTGGTCTCAGGTCCATCTTGTTGATGCAAGGAGTCAGCATATTGTGTGGTAGAAAGGAGACCAACAGCTGGTGGATCCATGAGAAAAAGCTCTCACCCCCATTGCTGTAGGATGCAGGGGTCTAATGATTCCAGCAAAAGCTTTTGTGATTTCTTGGTACCAGAACCTCCAAAAAAGAGGTTATAATATTAGAAGGATGCTTTCCTGGGAAAACGTAAAGCCAAATGACAAGTAGTTAATATATCATTTTTTTTTTCTGTTTGATGAGTAGGAACATCACAAATGCCACTTGAGAGACAGTGGAAACCACTGGGTAGGGAAGGGAATGTTCCCTGACATATATTGGTGATTAGCTAGAATTGCCCATTCCCCTTTCTGCCTACAGTGGCATTTGTGCTGAGTTCTGGACTAGAGTGTCTCAAACAGAAGAGCACATATGTCAATAAGAGGTCTAAATTGAGAAGAGCCTGTACTTGGATGGAAGCAGATTTGTTTGATTTTCAAATTTCTAAAGTTCGTAAACATTCATACTACTTAACCCATTTTGTCCCATTGTCCCAGATGTGGAACATCTATAAAAATTTAAATTGAAGCAGAATATGGTGGCACATGCCTATAATCCTAGTACTCAGGGGGCTGAGACAGGAGGATTGAAGGTTTCAGGCCAGCCTCAGCAACTTTGCAAGACCTTCAGCAACATAGGGAGAACTGTTTCAAAATAAAAAATAAAATAGGGCTAGAGGTGTAGCTTGGAGATACAATGCCCTGGGGTTCAATATGGAGTACCAAGCCAGGCGTGGTGGCGCACGCTTGTAATTCCAGCATTTGGGAGGCTGAGACTGGAGGATCTGGGTTCTCGGCCAGCCTCAGCTACATAGTGAGGCACTCTGCAACTTAGTGAGACCCTGTTTCAAAATAAAGAATAAAAAATAGGGCTGGGGATATAGCTCGGAGGTAGAATGCCCCTGATTTCAATCCCCAGTACTGAAAAAAAAAATGGAGTACCAAAAAACAAAACAAAAACAAAAACAAATTGAGCAACAAACACATTGCTTATGTTAACTTTAAAATAAATTTGAATATTTATTTTGTTCATAAAATTGAAAATTTGGGACTTAATGGGTTAATAGTTGTTTTTATTATATTTATGCATATTTTTATATGAATTTATGGGTTTCACTGTGACATTTCTTTTTTTTTCTTTTTTTTCTTACTGGGGATTGAACGCAGATGCATTCTACCTCTGAGCTACACCTCCAGCCCTTTTTATGTTTTTTTGGAAACAGGGTCTTGCCAGGTTGCTGAGAGTCCTGCTGCATTGCTGAGCCTATCCTCAATCCTTCCATCCTCCTGTCTCAGCCTTCCAAGTACTGGGATTACGAGTGTGCACCACCACACCTGGCTCACTGTGACTTTTTTTTTTTGTGGTACTGGGGATTGAACTCAGGGGCATTCTACCTCTGAGCTACACACCCCCAGACCTATTTTTTATTATTTATTTTGAAACAGGTTCTCACTAAGTTGCAGAATGCCTCACTAGGTAGCTGAGGCTGGCTGCGAACCTGGATTCTCCAGTCTCAGCCTCCCAAATGCTGGGATTACAAGCATGCACCACCACGCCCGGCTCACTGTGACATTTCAATACATGTATATATAATACTTTGATCATTTCCACTCTCCCTTCTACCTTCTCTTCTCTTTCCTTCTCTTCCCATTTCCTAAATAGTTCCTTTTCTACTTCCAAGCCACTTTTTTTTTGTTGTTGTTGTTTAGTTTCTACATATGAGAGAAAATATGCAATACTTCTCTGTGTCTGGCTTATTTCACTTATATTTAGTAAGTGTTTGGTGGTAGCCGGGCATGGTGGCACACGCTTGTAATCCCAGTACTTGGGAGGCTGAGACCAGAGGATCCGGGTTCTCGGCCAGCCTTAGCTACTTAGTGAGGCCCTCCACAACTAGTGAGACCCTGTTTCAAAATAAAGAATATAAGCCGGGCGTGGTGGCGCACGCTTGTAATCCCAGCATTCGGGAGGCTGAGACCAGAGGATCCGGGTTCGAGGCCAGCCTCAGCTGCTTAGTGAGGCACTCCGCAACTTAGTGAGATCCTGTTTCAAAATAAAGAATAAAAAATAGGGCTGGGGGTATAGCTCGGAGGTAGAATGCCCCTGAGTTCAATCCCAGTACCACCACCCCCCAAAAAAAACAAAACAAATGGTGAGCCAGTCGTGGTGGCACACACTTGTAATCCCAGTACTTAATAGACTGAGACAGGAGGATCACAGGTTTGAGACCAGCTCAGCAACATGCAACATGGCTAGACTCTCAGCAACCTCATGCAACATGGCTAGACTCTCAGCAACCTAGCCAAGACCCTTGTCTTAGCATTCTCACTGCTAAAATCTCAAAGACTGACTGGATAATTTAGAACAAGGAAGATTTATTTGCTCACAGTTTTCCTTGGAGAAAGTTCAGTTCATGTGAGGCCTGGGACCGTGGATCTTAGGGCATGGTGACAGGAAGCAGAGAGGGAGAGCATCAGGCTTCGCTCTCAACTCATGGAGTCTGGAAGCAAGAGAGAGGGAAGGGAAGAGGAACCGCATATAATCCCCAAGGCTGTACCCCCAGGGACTCACCTCCAGCCACATCCTACCAGCCCAGGCCACCACTGCTGAGATTATAACCCAGCTGGGTTTCCAACATTGCTACTTTGTTTCCAACATTACTACCTTGTTTCCATGAGGGTTGGGGGGCATTCTATTTCCAAACCATTACAACTCTGTTTCAAAACAAAAAATAAAAATGGCTGGGGTGTAGCTGGGAGGTATAATTTCCCTGAGTTTCATCCCAAGTACCACACAGATGCACAAAAAAATGGTGACAACAAGTTTCTAGTTACAACCTCAAGTGAGCAAGGACCTATGAAGACTCAGAATAAATTGGTAAACTTTGAAACTGCCTCTTATTGGTTGTTGGGTTACTATTCTAGTGTTCTCCCTCATACTATCCAATAATTCAAGAGGGAAAAAGTACTATCTTCAGGAACAGTGAGGAAAGAAGGAGTGTGGGAGAACCTATCCATTCTTCAGCTCATTGAGAATGCAGAGACCTTTAAGGTACAGTGCTGGTATTACTTAGAGAAACCATACCTTGTTTTTCTAAATCTGTCAGAAAGGAAGATCTCTTCAGGCAGAGTGACTGAATCTCTTAGGCCTGACTATTGTTCCCTCAGTCTCTCTCTTCATTGCCCAAATTGGAAGATGGCAGTTTAAACTTATTAAGGGCATGGTTTGGTTTCTTTACACGTCCGACGAATATTGGGATTAATATGTGATCCTCATGATCTTCGGCTGGGTGTGGTGGTGCATGCCTGTAATCCAAGTTACTCTGGAGGCTGAAGCAGGCGTAATCACGAGCTAAAGGCCAGTTTGGGCAACTTAAGAAGACCCTGTCTCAAATTAAAATAAAAGGGACAGGTGATGTAGATGTAGCTCAGGGGTAGAATGCCCCTGAGTTCAATCATCAGCACTACCAAAAAAAAAAAAAAAAAAAAAAAAAGTAGAAAGGGGCAAAGAGAGACAGGACTATCAGGGCTATAAGGCCTCCAACCATTACAATTCATTTGGACCCTGGAAACTGCAGAGTAACTGTATTGATAATTCTGTTTTTAGAAAACTGAAAAAGGCTGAGGTTCTGGGGTCTATAGTAGGAAAAGAACAAACAGGTGGTGCAGAGGAGAGAGATCAATGACGGGGCTCTGAGAATGGGCAGCTGGAAAAGAGTAGCCAGATATTTTCCACACAGACTCCTACCCCTAAGGCATCCTGCTAAGGCCTGCAGGGCAATGGAGAAGAAATCCCACTCTGGTTTTCATTCTTGTGCTGATACCAGATGCATCCTGGGGGACTGAAACATGCTTGAGCTCTGGATAGAGCACACCTGGCCTCAAGTTTCAACTCCTCCATGCAGTTGTGTGAACTTGGGCAAGTCATGTCCAGTTTCTCCTCCTGAGTCCGTTTCCTCCTCTGTCAAGCCAGGGTTGTTGATGTGAGAATGATAGGAAGCAGTACTTAAATGAAGCCGCTGAGCTGAAATTATCATGTAGTGAAAGCTCCAAGAAGTCAGCATTCACTACCAGCTAGAGGACCTGGGAGTTTTTCAGGGAGGTGGACAGTGGGAGACTGAGAAAGCCAGGCTCAGGGACAGATGGCCTTTTCGCATGCGCGCAATCCAGGAGCCCGACCGGGAAGCGAGGGGGCGGAGCCAGGCTTCTGAAGGGGTTGCTATGGCACCGAGGGGCCAGGGGAGGTTAACCGAACCCTTAAAACATTGCTCCCTCCCCCACCCGCCATCGCCAGGGCTGAGGGCTATTGTTCCCGGCAAAATGGCGTCGGTAATCCCCCTCCCGGTCAGAGGCCCAAGCAAGGCTGAGGGTGGGAGTGGAACTGGAGGTGGGAACAAAAACTACAATTCCCAGGGTACACCGCACCTGTCTGTGAGGCGCAGGGCACGTGCCTAGGCCTAGCCGTTACTTGCCGTCAAAAATCCGTTTCTTAGCTTTCCTTTCCCATCCCGCTTTGGTTGTTACCCAGCCCCCGCGCGCGCGCACTGCGGTCCAGGGGGGAGTGGGGGGGACATGCCGTGTCCGTTGCCCTCGCAACGTAACCGGGAGACCAATATTTGTAAATCTGTGCTTCGACTTCCAATCCTGAAGCGGGCAGGTACGGGTCTCGCGAGAAAGGCCGAGAGTTGGAAAAAGGGAGTTAGGGGTTGGGGGGGGAGGTGCTGGCGGGTACCACATCTGCACAGAGATACCGCATTTAAAGGCATGCAGAGAATTGAGAGTGGGCGGCGGGTGGCTAGGAAGTAGAGTGTGCTTGCACTTTTTTGTGTGTGCTCTTTTGATGGGAGAGGGTCAAGCAGCCCTGGAGAGAACTAGAGCTGGAGAATACACGGGAGGTGTCACGCGTGGCCCCTCACTGAGGTTTTCTTTTGGGAAGGGGGAACAGCCTTTCTCCTCGACGCGCATCTCTCTCCCGCTGCGCTGGAGAGGGCGGGGGAGGCGTGCGCACGCTCCAGTTGGCCAGCCACTCGGCACCTCGCTGCGATAGGGGCCGTTTGGAGCTGGGGCTGTTCCGTTGGCTTCCTCCGCCCCTCCCCCTCTCCCGTCCTCCCCTCCCTTCCCCGCCCCCCTCCGCCCCTCTCTCCTACCCAGCTGAATTCCCTGGCTGGAGTACGCGTGCGCCTGGTCAGCTCCCGGGTGAGCGCGAGCTCGGGCTCGTACCCCGCTCCCCTAACCCGCCCGCTCTTTACCTACCGGCCGTAGCTGGCCCGGTGGGCTCGCGGGGAACCGCTCGCGCGCGCACGCGCGCTCGCCGGGGAACTGAGCCCGAGACATCGAGGAGGGGAGTAAGAAGCATCGGAGGAGGCGATAGAGGAGGCGGCGGTGTGTGTGTATGTCTCGGTTCTACGGTGTGGCTCATCGGTGGGTTGGAGAAGGCTGGAGAGAGAGCGAGGGAGAAGCGAAAAGAGTCCGAGTCGCCCTCCGTGGGAGCCTCGAGTCTGGTGAGGGTCCCGGGCTGGCCGGGGCGCTGAGAGAGGGAGGAGGCCGGGGGGCGTGTCTGGGACTGGGCTGAGAGATGAATGGGCCAGGGATGAATGGAGGGAGGCAGCGGCGGCCGGGAATCTGTTCCGAGTAAGCGCCCTAGCGGGGGGCTGCTGGACCGAGGCTTGTCCCTGGTAGGTGCCTGACGAGGCCGGACCAGGGTCTTCGGGGTTTTCGGAGCTGCTGTCCAAGTCGCTCAGTAGGCGGGGAAGAAGATTCAGAGGGGAAAAGTGGGGAAGGGCAGATTTGAGGTTGAGATGCGTTTTTTGTTTTCTTTGCTTTTTTGTTTCTGGGGTGGTGGGTGGTGGTGGTGGCAACTTTGGGACCTGATGGAGAACCAGGGGACGGGGAAGGTGAAGAGGATGTAGGAGGAGAACCTAGAGACGGTTGACAAAGGACTGAGTGATCGTTTAAAGTGAGATTGAGGCTACTGAAAGGGAAGATCGCTGCAGGAGTGGGAAGTTGAGTAAGATTTCGGTGGGTTGTATTGATGGAAATGGGGTGGGGGAAGAGTGGATTTAATTCAGTGGTTCAGTTGATGCATGAGGGTCGATAGCACTGGATCGGGGTGAGGGATATTGCACTGTTTGTTTAAATGTGTTAGGCTCCAGGGGATTGAGAGCTGTAATTTGGGAAGGGGTGGTATGTATTTTGTGACTGCCCTGCCGTCTTGGGGATGGGGAGGATTTGGTATGATAGGGTTAAGATAAAAGTGGTGATACGGCTTCATTGTATTGAAAGAGGATTTGTTTGATTAGTTAAGAGTGGTTGAAACATTTAGGTAGTGGAGTGTGGGTGGAAATCCTGCACGTGTGTATCTCCGTATCTTGGGAGTTGATAGACGTTAAAATGAGACTGAACCCTCAAAACAGATGTGAGTGGTATGGCGATTCCTTTTTAAGTGTCCCTGTTGAGGCAATTATATGAATAAATAGCCTTTGAGTTGTGAATATCTTTTGTGTAGTGCTGGTTGCATCCAATTTGGGGAGGCTTTGTTACCTGTTTTTCATCTGTGGTAAGTTTTAATACCGATAGAACTTTTGAAGAGGTCTTAGTGTATGACACAGAGCCGCGGGTGTCTTCTAGACAGTCTCTATCCTTTGCATTGGTGAATTTAAAAATTGTTTGAACTGGGAAGTCCCAGGGAAAGATACATTGTATTTATGATACCTAAAATGTATTAAAGCTCACTTTGATTGTTTCAGTAATTATACCTTTTTGTCATTGTGAATTTATTTTATTTGAAAATTAGCACTTGCTTTTTGGTGTGAGTTTAAATTACAATGGGTTACTTGGACTTCTTGTTCTCTGAATACATATCTTGTAAGAATGTCTTGTGGTTTCATTCTGTTCTGGGTCAAGATTAATGGTTATGGTTTTTAACTTCATGATTAGTTTTACAAATTTTACTGACATATATTGAGTTCTCTTGGAAATGTTGGAAATTTGAGAACATTTCTTGTATTCTGTTTCAATATTGGAAAGAATATAATCCTTTTTTTTTTTTTTTGCTATCCACAGTTTAAATACAAAATACAGTGTTCATAGTCTCTCAGATTGAGATGAATATATACTTGAGTATATATACTCAAGTATATACTCATCTCAAGTATATATACTTGAGTGTATATATATATATATGAAGTAGAGCAGAAGTATAAAGGCAACTCAAGGTTCTGGAAATGTTACAGCACTCTGCCAGGCAAGGTGGTCTTCCAGTTTTTAACAAGATGTTCCTAGAGTGGAAGAGCGAAAGTTAAGCAAGATGCATTTAGGGAATGGAACGAGGTAAGTCTGGAATCTTACCTTGAGGCTGAAGCCAAGGACCAGACTTACCTCTGCCTTCAGTTATTCCTGAAAGCCTTTCCTACTCTTTCTTTTTGCCAGTTTCCTTCACCAGGCTAGATTTAGGTGCCCCCCCCCCCCGTACATAATTTTATTACTGTTTTGTTGGGAGGAAGACAGGAAAGGTATTTTCCTCCATATATATGTATATATATGTATAAATATGTATATATATGTATATATACACACATATATATGGAGGAAAATACCTTTTTATATATACATATATATGGAGGAAATATATATATATTATTTTATTTTATTTTTTGGTACTGGGAATTGAATGCAGGGGAGTTCTACCTCCCAGCTACATCCCCAGCCCTTTTTATTTTATTTTTTATATTTATTTATTTATTTATTTATTTATTTATTTATTTATTTATTTATTTATTTTTGCAGTACTGGGGATTGAACCCAGGGACATTCTACCTCCGAGCTACCCCAGCCCTATTTTTTATTCTTTATTTTGAAACAGGGTCTCACTAAGTTGCTGAAGACCTCACTAAGTAGCTGAGGCTAGCACGAACCCGAATCCTCCAATCTCAGCCTCGCAAGTACTGGGATTACAAGTGTGAACCACCACTCCTTTTTATTTTGAAAGAGTCTCACTATGTTGCTGAGGCTGTCCTGGAACCTGCCATCCTCCTATCTCAGCTTCCCAAGTGCTGGAATTACAGGCGTGTGTCACATCAGGCTTTTCTTCCTTGTATCTGAAAGAGAAAGTGAAGCTCAGAAAAATAAGACTTTCCCTAGTAAGCAGTAGATCCTGGAGTTCTGACTACTAGACCAATGTTTGTTTTTTGTGGTACTGGGGATTGAGCCCAGGGACATTCTACCTCTGAGCTGCACTCTCAACCCATTTTACTAATTTTGGTACAGGGTCTCGCTAGGTTACTGAGAATCTTGCTAAGTTGCTGAGGCTGGTCTTGAACCTGTGATCCTTCTGTCTCAGCCTCCCAAGTACTGGGATTACAGGCATGTGCCACCATGCCCCGCTTATTCGACCAGTGTTAATCCTTATAACATAAGGCTATATTCGTGGAAAAAATTATCCTATAGTGTTTCAGGAGTTAGATATCTGTAGTGTTGACTTAACTGTCTTCCATAAGGAATTTGTTTTCACCAACTTGTCTATTCCTTAGCCAGGTCAATGATAATGCCAATGGCTGCAAAGAACCATAGTGGACAGAAGTAAAGAAAATGAGAAGCCAGGTGTGGTGGTGCACACCTATAATCCCAATACTTGTGAGGCTGAGAAAGGAGGATCACAGGTTCAAAGCCAGCCTCAGCAATTTAGTGAGGCCTTCAGCAACTTAGTGAGACCCTATTTCAAACTAAAAAATAAAATAGGACTAGGACTGAGGGTATAGCTCAGAAGTAGAACTCCTCGAGTTCAATCTCTAGTAACACACACACACAGAGAACTGTCATTACTAACATTTTTAGTCAGATAATTGAATTAAAATAATAGATGGCTTAAATTTTTGTGCATATTATTTTAGGAAGAGGAACTGTGTATAAGGAAAAAAGTACCCTTTCTGTCTCCCATGTTAGTATAAGTAGACCAGCTCTATTTACAGATAAACTATGCCTCTTGGTTAAAAGCCAGAATTCTTTCAAAGGACTATGCCTTTTCCATTTTTGTTTGAGATATCACAAAAATTGTGATATTGTTAGAAGATATTTAATGACTGTAAATGACATTTACAAAGACATTTATTCAGAAATTCCCTAAGCGTCAGAAGTAGAATTTATGCCATTTTTAATTGTTTTGGTAGAACTTGTTATGAAATACTTGGTTTGGAAACTGTTGAAATTGACTTATCGCAATAGTGACCCTTTAATGCTCTTTCTTTCAAGGATATATTTTTCTCCTGACCATTCCTACCCCCCCTTCCCCTTTGGGGAGTGGTACTGGGGATTGAACCTGGGGACATTCAACCTCTGAGCTATATCCCCATTCCTATTTTATTTTGAAATAGGGTCTTGCTAAAGTGTTGAGGCTGGCCTTGAGCCTGCGGTCCTCCTGTCTCAGCTTCCCAAATACTGGAATTGTAGGTGTGCACAGCCACACGGCTTCTTTTTCCTCCTCCTCTTTTTTTTTTTTTTTTTTTTTTTTTTTT
>PVLC010009861.1:0-29762 GCA_004027655.1 Graphiurus murinus
TTAGTGGACCATTTTGGGAGACTTGAGGCTGTGAATTCTGAATTCGGCTTCTTGTTTTGGAGCCTGGAGCAAGATCTCAGTTCACAGAGTGAACAGCACAGGAGATCAAAAGGGCTACATCCAGAGTGAAACAGACATCTAGTAAAGACTGTCCTGGAAGAGCATTGCTCCACAGGGCTCTGTGGTGGACTGAGGACCAGGCGTAGGCCAGGAGTTCTGCACTTATGGACAGAGGAACAGGGTGGGAAGGCTCACAACCAAAGAGGAGAGAATTCTCAAGGGTCTCTCCAGCTTGGCTGCAGAACTCTGTGACAGAGTCTGTAGCTTCCCCCAGGAGTACTAAGGGTACCGAGGGACAACTTCAAGCAATCAGCAAATTCTTTTAAGATCAATCCAGAATTCACACGCCTCTGTGATGGAGGGGAAAGAGTTGGCTCTCCAAGTCCCCCGCCAGGAAGCTGCCTCACTTGTGGCTTTAATACTAGTCATTTTATTTCAAAACTAATCCTGTACATTTCCCTCTTCTCTTTCAGAATGAAGAAGAAAACTGGCCATCCAATATCCATTGAGGGACTTTTCAGTTCCTGCATTGTGGATAATACAAATAGCCCAAGATGCTGTCCCTCTGGGGCCCCAGAATCTTGTCCTATGAAGCAGCAGGTCACTGTTTGTTTCAATAGTAATATGACCCCTTCCCCTTTCCTTGAGGACAGACAGATTTTTGTATTTCCTTTTCCGGGGGCTTTTGGCAAGGGGGCAGTGAAGGATGCAGGATGACAAGGCTCCCCTTTTTCCTTTCCCCATTCTCCATACCTCCCCCTCTCTTTCCTGAGATTTAAATTAGAGCTTATGGATGCAGTGATAGTGGGGAAAGGCAAGAAAGTAACTTTGCAAGCAGCCACCTTGCAAAGCCACCCTGACCTTGGTCAGATCCTCCTAACTCTAGGCAAGGCTCCTCCACGCAAGAAATACAGCAGCGGGTGCTTACTCTCAAGAGAGCGGAGAATGGACACCTCTGTGGTCACTGGCATGAAAGGAGTTCCAAGAGCAGGCTCCTTCTTGGCCCTTTGGCTCTGTAAGACCCCTGGGACATTTCGGTAACTGGGGTGGGGAGATTGCATTTCCTATCAGTCTGGTATGGTAGGGACTTAGGCATATTTAGTTTTATTTATGAACAACAAACATGGCATTTCTTATATATTCATATTGTTTTAAGACTTGTGCCACCTTCTACATTGGAAATTGTAGAACATGAGAGTTGGAGTGATCCTTAAAACCTGTCCAACTTTATCATATCCTTATATAAATGGCTCTGGCCCAGCAAGCTGAGTGATTGCCAAAGGTCAGCACATCCCTAATACAAGACCACAGACGAAGCCTGTGTTCTGGGATTTGATCCAGCAATGTTTAGTTATCACAGCAGGGCAGTGCTAGCTGGAAAAGAACAGTTTCCTGAAAAGCTGGGGCAGCTCTAAGCATTTAAAATGGAGAATAAGACACAAACCTAACAGCAACAGGAATGAAGGTGAAGACCTGAGTTAGGGTCAGCAGGAGAGGAAGGCAGCAGGCCCCTGCCTAAGACAAACGTGATTTTAGAAGCAAATGCTGGCTTGGACTGCCCTCTGGTGGATACAAGTACAAGTGTTTCTATTTCACTCTGATACTAAAACCCATCATGTCTCATTATCCTATATATAGAACATTTATAAAACTTAAATTGAGCAATTGTCTAGGTGTCCTATAAAATTTGATAGGTTTTTATTCAGGCATGGTGGTGCATGCCTGTAATTCCAGCTACCCTGGAGGGCTGAAGCAGGAGGGTTGCAAGTTCAAGGCGAGTCTTGACAATTAATGAAGACAAAGGGCTGGGGATGTAGCTCAGTGGTAGAGCACTCCTAGGTCCAATCCCCCGTACCACAAAAAAATTTATAGGTGTCCTATATATGATTGTAAGACATACTAAGTTGAAAGTGAACTGGAAACTGTTAAAAGAAATGAAGAAATCTTCCTGCTCAATGTTGGCAATTTTGGAAAAAGTAAATTCATGTACACATGAGTAAAGACTTGATAATTGGGGAATATTATCAAAGAGTTACCTTAGAAGGGTGTGATTTCATGCATTTCTCCATGTGTTCTATTACTTTTGTAAGAATTTTCCATATATTTACCTTGGTTTTCTGTACACTTATCTCAATGTTCACTCCCACTTATAAAAACATCATAAATATTCTCTATTGGCTTTTCACTTCTGTCCCTTTTTAAAATTCAGTGACATTAAAAAAGACTTAAGTCAAGGAGTCAACTTGTTTAAGGCTTATTTGTGGAGAGAGAATGCCTAATGTGATGCCTCCAGAAAATCATAATTCATGTTGCAGGATTCGGGGCACGGGGCATTAGGAGCCCTTTTCCTTGTCATTTAGTTGCCACTGAGTACAAGCCAACCTTACAAGTCGGCAACTTCAAACAGTGATGGTTTCTTCCTTTCCTGACTTGGTGGGCTGATCAGTTTACCTGGTCCACCAGTGTATGACGGCCTTGCTGGCATGATGCCCCCCCCCTCCATGTGATCAGCAGTCCTCCAGCAGGATGCTCGGGGCATGTTATGTGGTGGCCAAGGGTTCCTGGCAGCCAGACAGAGCAGCAGGCCCCAACTCACAAGTGCTTAGTGAGCTTCTGCCTACTGCACATTTGCCAGTTTCCTGTTAGCCAGAGAAAGTCCCATGAACAAGCCCAGATTCCTGGAGTGGAGAGATGGACTTCTCATCTTGTTTGGAAGAAGGGCAAAATTATCATGCAGCAGGGTGTACCTGCAGCTACTCACTGAGGGGCCTTTTTTTTTTTTTGCAAGCTACCATATCTCCTGCTTCTTAGGTTCTGAAAAGGCCTGGGGCTCTAAGTCAGACCACAAAACACCCTCATTAATCACAGCTGACATACTCAGTGCTTATGGAGTCTACACTTCAGTGCCTGGAGGAATCAGGCTTCTATTTTTTTTTTAATTGGTGCATTGTAATCATACATCTTAATGAGGTACAAGCTGGTAGAGGCATATATGCACACAGCACTCATTTCTACAATTCTCACCCCATCCCCCTCCTTCTTCTTCTTATATTTGGTTTAGTGATTGACTTTGATATATTTGTGAATATACATCATGCGCCTTAGGGAGTTTCCCTCTCCCCTCTTCCCCCATCACCTTCAGTTAGGTCACCTTCTTTGCTCATCTAAGGTTTCTCCGTCTTCATCTAGAGTCCCTCCTATGACCCATTTTCTCCCTAGCTTCACATATTAGGGAGAGCATCTGATTTTTTTACTTTTTGTGACTGACTAATCTCACTTAACATAATGTTTTCCAGTTCCATCCATTTCTCTGCAAATGACATGATTTTGTTCTTCTTTAAGGTTGAGTAAAATTCCATTTTGTACATATCCCATAGTTTTGTAATCCATTCACCTGTTGATGGACATCTTGGCTGATTCCATAGTTTGGCAATTGTGAATTGTGTGGTTATAAACATAGATATGTCTGGTAGTTTGGTTTCCATTCTTTTGGGTAGATATCCAGAAGTGGTGTTGCTGGATCATATGGTAGGTTCACTCTCATTTGTCTGAGGATCCTCCATACTGTTTTCCAAAGTGGTTGCATTAATTTGCAATCTCACCCACAATATAGTAGAGTTCTCACTTCTCCACACCCTTGCCAGCATTTGTTGTTGCTTGTGTTTTTTTTTGTTGTTGTTGTTTTTTTGTGGCACTAGGGATTGAACTCAGGGGCATTCTACCTCCGAGCTACACCCCCAGCCCTATTTTTTATTCTTTATTTTGAAACCGAGTCTCACTAAGTTGCGGAGTGCCTCACTAGGTAGCTGAGGCTGGCCTCGAACCCAGATCCTCTGGTCTCAGCCTCCTGAATGCTGGGATTACAAGCGTGCGCCACCACGCCCGGCTTGTTGCTTGTGTTTTTGATGATTGCCATTCTAATTGGGGTTAGGTGAAATCTCAAGGTAGTTTTGATTTGCATCTCTCTGATTGCTAGTGATGTTGAACATATTTCATACATTTATTGTCCATTTGCATTTCTTCTTTTGTAAAGTGTCTATTTAGTTCACTTTCCCATTTTTTGATTGGGTTATTTGTTTACTGAAGCAAGAGAGTTTAGGGCCGAGAACGTGGCAAGACTCAGCTTACTGCCCGCTCAGGCCCATGTTGCCGCTCAGGCCCATGTTGCCGCTCAGCCCAGACCCACAGTGTAGGAGTGGAGGCTCACTGTTTACAGATACTCTGATTTCTTTTAGGAGATGATGGAACTTACATTGTTGTGTAAACTCTCCTGCTATTTAAATGCTGACAAGTAATTCAGTGTCTTGAACTTTGTTCTGGGACAAGCAAACTCTTGGGGCAGCAGTGAAAGAGACCTGTGGGTCCTTTTGCTTACTCATGCTGCAACTAAGTGGTCCATACACAGGAGTGTTATCTTCCTTTTAAAATGTATGATGCATGAAGTGAGAGGAACCCCATAGCCACGGCCGAATGGGCTTTTACAGATCAGGCTTCTGTGGCAGTTGCTCCGGGAGGCAGCAGAATACAATGTTTAATGTGTGTGGACTTTCCAGTCAGATGGCCTGCTGATTACCAGTGCTCATCTCTTTTTTACTTACCTTTTACATTTCTTTCTAGAACTTAAAAGCACAACCCATGAAGCCAGGCTACCGAGGTTTGAATCCCAGTTGTGCTGCTTGCCAGCTGTGCACATTTGCTACATATGAAGCATCCCTAATCCAAAAACCTGAGATCCAAAGTGCTCCAAAATCTACAACTTCTTGAGCACCAGTAGGATGCCACAAGTGGAAAATTCTACACCTGACCTCATGTGATGGGTCACAGTCAAAATGCAGGTGTGCTTAAAGACATCAACCTGAATTTACCTTCAGGTTCTGTGCCTAAGGTGTGTATGAAAAAACAAGCAAATTTCATCTTTATGCTTGCCCCTCCAAGATCTCATTTGTATACAAATATTCTAAAATCAGAAAAAAACCAAAACCTGAAACACTTGTGGTTCCAAACATTTTGGATGAGGGCTATTCAACCTTACAAGGGAGTACCACAGTGTTATCTGTGTTAAAAAGAGCATGTTGTATATAAAGACACCAACAACTTTTCCCCTGGATTATATTAATTATACATATTTCTACTTTCCTCAGTATATCATGATCACTTTATAATACAAATACCAGAAAATATTTATGGAGCTTTTACCTTATCCTTTATCTTATTCTTGACCTTAAGAGTAATGTCATTTAGCTATACTGTGTTATTTAACTCTCATGACACCTCTAAAAGAACAGCATTCTTTTTATTCCCCTTTTATAGATGAAAAACAGAATTAAGCAACTTGTACCCATTTTTCACAGTTAGTAAATTGATAGTGTTGCAATTTGAACTCAAATAGATCAATCCCAGACAGGGTTACCCAAATCAGTATTTGTAGAGTCTTAAGGTATGCATGGGATATACTTTTGATATCTGTGATTTCTCTAGAAAATTTTCAAATATTGCATTTATTTTCATATCCTTAAATACCATCAGCACTTCCTGAATATTTGGATGATCTTTTCTAAGCTCATGCATGATTTCGGCACTTGGTGGCACTATTTTAATAGCTACTAACTCCAAGCTAAGAAAAGAGAAAATGAAAAAAACTGTGTGAATGTCACACTCAAGCCCTGTAAAGGCCAAATGTGTCACCACAATGACATCTTGGTATTTTTTAATGGAAATGTGGTTGATGGAGTGGTCTTGGCCCATAGTACCAGAGGCATGCTGTATCAAAAAGAATTCCCAGCCTAGTGTGGTGGTACATGCCTGTAATCCCAGTACTTGGGAGGCTGAGGCAGGAGAACTGCAGATTTGAGACTAGCCTCTGTAAATTAATGAGACTTTCAGCAATCTAGTGAGACCCTATTTCAAAACAAAAAAGAAAATAGAGCTGGAGGTGTAGCTTGAAGGTAGAATGCCCTTGGGTTCAGGTTCAACCCTCTACTAAAAAAAAAAGAAAAGAAAGAAAGAAAAATTAGAAAGAAATTCCCACCACAGAATCTCTACCATATCCCTGCTGCTATAAGTAACAGTATAGTTTCAGCAAAGTGAGATTGATTTCCCCCATTAAACTGTGCTAATTTGAATTTTGTTGATTTTGTTCTTTGCTTATATTTTATTTACAAATATATTTTAGTTTTATAGTTTTATATGAGCTGTAAGCATATAAATACACACTTAGATTTATATTTATACTTGTAATGAGCAAAATTAAAATAAAAATTCAGCAAGCTATAAAGATTTTCCCAATTAAAAAGAGCTAGCATATTTCTCAACTGTAGTATAATAGGCATCCTACTACACTTCTCCTTAAAGTTAGGGAACATCATGGAAGGCTTCACGATTTGAGTTCTGAAGTCACACCTTACAGCACTGAGTTTCAACCCCAACACCCATTTGTTGTGTGACCTCAGAAAAGTCACCCAATCCCCCTAAGACTTGGCTTCACAATTTACTAAATGGGAGAAGTAGGGTTGCCAAGAGAACAAAACCAGATAATAGAAGAAACACTTAGCAAAGCACTCAGCACAGCAGAACTGACAGGAGCTTATAATACAAGCAATAGAACACATGAAGATAGTTACTACCCAGTGGATAAATGCATTCACCTGTAGACTTTGATGGAGCTTGCCTGGCTGTGATTCTGACTGAAAACTTACTAGGTGGAGAGAGAAAATTTACCTCTTATACAACAATGCCCATAATTTTTGAAATGAGATAAAATCACGTGTCTTATATGTAGCCATTTAATTTCTTAGAACGTGTTCCTTTTAATGAATAACTTTTGAAAATCTGGGATAGCTTCCAATCAGGCAATTAGACTGGTTTCCCAGAATTGGCTTCTCATTTCCAGCTAAATGCATTATTGTTTTACCATCTTCTCTTTGCATGTCTTTGTGGACAAGAACAAAGGAAATCTGCTGCAGATATTGCTTTATTTTATTAGGGATTAAGCATCCTATTGATTCATGGTTTTGGCAAATTGCTTGGAATAATTCCAGAGGATGAAAGATATAATAGTCATAAGAATGGACGTGTCTCTCAAACTCCACTAATAGTCAACTGAGATTTGAGACCATCTTAAATAATTACGAAATAATATTAACCACTATGCTATGAGACAATGTCTTAAAGTGGAAGAAATGTGTACACTTATGACCAGTGCTGTCTGATTAAAAAACCATGCATTTTTGAGTCAGATAGTCTCAGATTTTAATTCTAGCTTGATGGTCAGAAGAGTGAGCCTGGAAAAGTTTCTTTCCCTCCTTTTCTCTTGACCTCTACTTCTGACTGGCAAAGGGTCATCATTCAATCATATGAATTGTAGCAATTTTCAGTTCTTTTTTTTAAATCCTTTGAGCAGGGGAATGTCTGACACAGTAAACTATTGTAACTAATTCAGAGTGTTTGGCATTATACACTTTCTTCATTCATTGAGTCAATAATGACAGCAGCTGCTATTTTCCATCTACTCTAACAGTGGCTGGGGAGTCAGCAGTCAGAAAAGGGCAAGCTGCCTGCTCTCAAGGTGTTTGTCTTTCATTGGAGAAATTAGAAAATAAATTCAGAAGCAAATTATTAAGCAAGATTGTTTCGAATTAGAATGAGTGCTAAAAATGGGGTTATGGTGACAATAAAGCACGTGTGTGTGTGTGTGTGTGTGTGTGTGTGTATGTGTGTGTGTTACTGTGGATTGAATCCAGGGGCATTCAACCTCCGATTTATGCCTCCATCCATTTTTGTTCTGAAACAGGGTGTTTCTAGTTGCTGAGAGTCTCACTACTTGCTGAGGCTGTTCTTGAACTTGAAATTCTCCTGTCTCAGCCTCCCAAGTACTGAGGTTACAGGCATGCACCACCATGCCTGATGAGTAGGGAAAATATGGATTAAGTATTTGGAGCCTGAACTGGCTTGGGTCCAGTGTAGCCAATAAATGACAGTTGTAAAATAAATAAATAAATAAAATTATACTGACATTATATTAAGAATTTTCTTTAAAGTACCTCATTTCTCTTTAACATTGTGTGTGTGTGTGTGTGTGTGTGTGTGTGTGTGTGTGTGTTTTACTGGAGATTGAACCTAGGGGAATTCTACCTCTGAGGTACACCTCCAGTCCAACTTTATTTTAGTTTTTTATTTTGAAACAGGGTCTCACTAAGTTGTGGAGGGCCTCACTCAGTTGCTGAGGCTGGCCTCGAACCTGCGATCCTCCCATTTCAGCCTCCCAAGTACTGGGATTATAGATATGTGCCACCACCTCCCATTATTGGACTCACAGAAAATCAAGATGTGTACACTGAGTATTAAAGTAAACTGAGATAGATGCAATTAAAAGGTTATTGTACATCACATTATTTTTTGTAGGTGAGAAGTGGCATTGAAAGCAATTGTGAGACCAGGAAGTGGGCCCTCTGGGAATGAGGAGGTATTCTGCTGAATGACTTTCTAAAGTCTTTCTTCCAGAGCCCTCTATCCCATCCACAATGGTTTTTGTCTCCTTTTGATTTTACAAACCAATGTGAATGGTGCTCTGTAATGACTGCATGTTGCTCTAGTCTTTCCATACGCCCATCACACATGTTCACTAGGGTTAACAATCATCTCCCTACCCCAGTATTGGGAACACTTTATCTAGACAAATCGTAAGCATTGTTTTGTTTTCATTTTACATTAAAGCACTATCATTTTTCCTTCCTGAAGGTGGATGGGAGAAAATCATCCAAAACTACATGAAGTTCAGGAAAAAGTCAAACCCAATGACTTTGCATTGAAATGTGGCAGAAACACTGGTATGAGTCAGCAGAGCCATGTACCAGCTTTCTGAGCCCAGTACCAAGGAATGGATCCAGAACAATGCATTTTAATTGCATTGAAAAATAGTCAAATTCCACTACATAAAACACTCCAAGAAGATACCTCATTAATGAGTCTTTTTGCCACGACAGAGGAAGGCTAGTGATTGTTCACAATGTTGTTTATGGCTGAGTAGAATACATTGCGTATATATACCATAAGTTTGTAATCCATTCATCTGTTGATGGACAGTTAGGCTAGTCCCATATTTGGCTACTGTGAATTGTGCTGTCATAGACATTGACATAGACATAGACATAGACATATGTATATTTATATACATACATATATGCAATACTATAATAGTTTGGTTTCAATCCCTTTGGGAAGATACTCAGGAATGATATAGCTGAGTCATTTGGTAGTTCCATCCCCAGTCTTCTGAAGAATCTCTACATTGATCTCTGAAGTGGCTATACTAATTTGCAGTAGCACCAACAATGTATCAGAGTTCTTATTTCTCCAAATCCTCACCAGAATTTATTATTGTTTGTATTTTTTATGATTGTCATTCTAATTGGGGCTAGGCGAAATCTTAGTATAGTTTTGATTTGGACCTCCCTGATTGCTAATGATATTGGACATTTTTTTCATACATTTATTGGACATTTGTATTTCTCCCTTTGTAAAGTGTCTAATTAGTTTACTTGCTCATTTTTTAATTAGGTTATTTTAATGTTAAGTTTCTTAAGTTCTTTGTATATTCTAGATATTAGTCGTCTGTCAGAGACTGTAGCTGGCAAAGATCTTCCATTCTTTTGGCTTTATCTTAAGGTGTTTGGTGGTTTCTTTTGCTTCAGAGAAGCTTTTCTAAATTGAATACAATACTATTTCTTAATCCTCATTTTAATTTCTTGTGCCTTGGGAGTCATATTGTGGAAATTTCTAGCCATGCCTATATGTTGGAGAGTTGGTTCTATGTCCTCTTCTAGTAATTGCAGTCTCTGGTCTAATTTTCAGGTCTTTGATTCATCTTGAGTTGACTCTTGTGAAAGGTGAGAAGATAGGGTTTCATTCTATTTTTCTACAAATGGATAACCAGTTTTGTCAACACCATTTGTTGAAAAGACTATCTTTTCTCCAGTGCATTTTTTGACACCTTTGTAAAAAATCAATTGGTTATAAATGTGTAGATTTGTTTCTGAATCTTCTATTCCACTTGTCTATGTGGGGTTTTTTTTGGCACCAATACCACACTATTTTCATTACTGTAGCTTTGTAGTATAGTTTAAAGTCAGATATTATGATATCTCCTGCATGGTTCTTATTGCTGAGAACTGTTTTGGCTATTCTGGGTCTTTTGTTATTCCATATGAACTTTAGGACTGATTTTTTTATAGTTATATGAAGAAAGGCCATGATATTTTAATAGGGATTGCATTGAATTCATAGATCACTTTTGGCAGAATAGCCATTTTGAAGATGTTTGTTCTGCCTAAGAGCATGGAAGACCTTTCCATCTTCTGAGGTGTTCTTAACTTTCTTTCTTTAGTGTTCTATAGTTTTTATTGTAGAGGTCTATTACCTCCTTGGTTAAATTTATTCCTAGGTATGTTACTATTTTGGGAGTTATTGTAAATGAAATTTTTTCCAGATTTCTATCTCAGAGGATTTATGGTTGGTATATAGAAAAGCTGTTTATTTTTGTGGATTGATTTTGTATACTGATACTCTGCTGAATTTGTTTGTCAGTTTCAGAAGTTTTTTTGGTTGAGTTTTTAGGCTCTTCTAAGTATAGAATCATGTCATCTGTGAACAAAGATATTTTCAGTTCATTTCCTATTTGTATTCCTTTTATCTTCTTCTCTTGTATTATTGCTCTGGCTAGATTTTCTAGTACTATATTGAAAAGGAGTGGTGATAGTAGACATCTTTGTCTTGTTCCTGATTTTAAAGAGAATTTTTATAGTTTTTCCACCATTCAGTATAATGTTGGCTTTGAGTTTCTCATAAATCTATCTCATGATGTTGCAGAACATCCCTTCTCTTCCAATTTTCCACAGTGTTTTTAACAAGAATGAGCGTTGGATTTTGTCACATGCTTTTTCAGCATCTATTTATATAATCATGCAACTTTTGTTCTTAGTTCTATTTATGTGGTGAATTACATTTATTGATTTTTGTATATTGAACCAGTCTTGCATCCCTGGAATGAAATCAATTTGGTTGTGATGTATAATTTTTTTTTTTTTTTTTTGTGGTACTGGGGATGGAACCTGGGGGCATTCTACCTCTGAGTTACACCCCCAGCCCCAGTTTTTTTATTCTTTATTTTGAAACAGGGTCTCACTAAGTTGCGGAGAGCCTCACGAAGTCATTGAGGCTGGCCGTGAACCTGGATCCTCCAGTCTCTGCCTCCCAAATGCTAGGATTACAAGCATGCGCCACTACGCCCAGCTTATAATTTTCTTGCTATGACTTTGAATGTGTGTCACTAGTATTTTGTTTAAGAATTTTGCATCTAACTTCATCAAAGATATTGGTCTGTAATTTTGTTTATCTGTTTTATTCAGTTTTGGTATTAAGGCTTCAGAGAATGAGTTTGGGAGAATTCTATTTCTTTTTATTTCATGGAATAATTTGAGAAGCATTGGGGTGACATCTTCTATAATGGTTTTATTAAATTCAGTTGAGAATCCATCTAGACCCTGGCATTTCTTGAATGGCAGGCTCTTTATTGTTGTTTCAATCTCTTCGGCTTAAGTTTTCTATATTCTGTTAACTCAAACTTGGTAGATTGTGTATATCTAGAAATTTGTCAATTTCTAGATTTTCTACTTCATTGGGGTATAATTTTTCAAAATAGTTTCTGATGATCCTCTGGATTTTTATGCTGTGTTGATAGCTTTTTTAGAAGGGTAGTATTCAGTCTCCAAGAATTTATGTAATTTCTCTGTTTCTTCCTGTTGTTGATTTCTACTTTCATTCCATTATGGTTTGAAAAGATGCAAGAAATTATATTAACTTTTTTGAGAGTTGACTAGTGATTTTTTTTGTGGCCTAAAGTATGGACTGTTTTGGAGAAATGTCTATGAGCAGCTGAGAAGAATGTGTATTTACCTGTTGTTGGGCAGAGCATTCTGTATAAATATAATAGGTCCATTTGGTTTATAATGTTTAGTTCTGAAGCATCTTTATTGTCTGAAAAATTGATCTAGCAGTGTAAGAGGTGTGTTTAAGTCTCCCAGTATTATCATATTGGGTCTATCTGAGACTTAATGTAAAAAAGTGTGCTTTATAAAGGTGGTTGCACCCACATTTGAAACACAAATGTTGACTATTGTTATATCCTCTTGCTGGATTGTATCTTTTATCAGTGAGAAATAACCCACTTTGTCTCTTCTGAAAAATTTTGGCTTGAAGTCTATTTTGTCTAATATGAGAGTTGCTACATCTGCTTGTTTTGGGGCTCCATTTATATGGAATACTTTACTTTGACCCTTCACTTTTAGTCTGTGAATATCTTTGCCTGTAAAGTGTGTTTCTTGCAAACAATATATAGATGAATTATAATTGATGGATTAAATATAATCCATTTTGCCACTCTATATCTTTTAACAAGGGAGTTGAGACTATTAACATTCATTGTTTTTGTCGAGAGATAACTTTTAATTATTGTCATTTTGATTTGTATTTTCTATTTGAGATAGAGTTAATTCTTCTTCACTTAGTTGTTCATTTGATGGAATTTATCCCTTCTCTGATTCTAGTGTTTACTTTTTATTTATTCTTTGTGTTTTATTTCTTCGAGTACCTTTTCTAGTGTCAATTTGGTAGAAATTAATTCTTTTAGCTTTTGTTTTTCTTGGAAGATTTTTGTTTCTGTCAGTTTTGAAAGATATCTTTGCTTAATAAAATAGTCTTGGGTGGAAGTTGTTTTTTTTAAGAGTTTGGAGTTCATTTTTCCAGGCCTTCCTGGATTTCATTACTTGATTTGAGAAGTCTGGAATGATTCTTATTGTTTTGCCCCATAATGTCACCCAGTCTTTTGCTCCTGATTCATTTAAAATTGTCTCCTTGACTTCTATTAGTCATTTTAGTTATTATGTGACATGGAGAAGTTCTTCTCTTTTCTTGTCTAATTGGGGTCATAAATGTCTCCTGTATGTGTATGTCCAAGTCATTTATTGAGTTTTGGTAGTTCTTTGATATTATTTCTTTAAAGAGACTTTTAATTTCTTTGTTTTGCACATTGAAACCCTCATATATGCCTATTATTCTTAGGTTTGCTAATTTAAAATTATCCCAAATCTCTTGGATGCTTTGGTCATGTTGTTGGATTGTCTTCTCTATGTTGTTGAGTACATGTTCATTTTTTAATGAATTGTCATCTATGAGTGAGACTTTGTTTTCCAGATGATCTAGTCTGCTGGTGATATTTTCTGTTGAAGTTTTTATTTCATTTATTGCATCTTTCATTTATTTCAGAGCCTCTTTTTTATTTCTTTTTAGGAAATTGATGTTTTTATTGATATGTTCCTTCATATCCTATAGATTTCTCTAACCTCATTTCTAAGGTTTTTGATCATATATATATGTGTATACATATACATAAACATATATATGTACATATACATATATATGTAATTAAAGTTATGAATTCTACTTCTGGTATTCTCTATATCGCCATTTTTGTGGAGTTGTGGGAGCTCATTTCCTTGATAGTCTTCTTTCCCATGTTTTGGTGATTCTTAAATTTGTATCTTTTGTAATGGTTGTAATGGTGTTGGGAGCTCTTTTCCTTGATTCAAAGAAAATAAATTGAACAGGGAAAATAAAACTAAAGACAGCTTGGTTGTAGCATTAACAAAAATCTTTATTACAAACTCAGTAGGAAATAGAAGGGAAGAGAAGAAAGGCAGTGTGCCTGGTAGGCACACTGGAGAGCCCAAAAGTGGAACCCCCTCCCTCAGACCCCAGCCTTTAAATATAGTTTTTTTTATTGTTGTTGGGTTTTTTTGTTTGTTTTATTTTGTTTTGTGGAACTGGGGATTGAACCCAGGGCCATTCTACCTCTGAGCTACACCCCCAGCCCTATTTTCTATTCTTTATTTTGAAACCGGGTCTTGCTAAGTTGCGGAGTGCCTCACTAGGTAGCTGAGGCTGGCCGCGAACCTGGATCCTCCAGTCTCAGCCTCCTGAATGCTGGGATTATAAGCGTGTGCCACCACGCCCGGCTTGCCAGCCCTATTTTTTATTCTTTATCTAAAATAGGGTCTCACTAAGTTGTTTAGGGCCTCACTAAATTGCTGAGGCTGGCCATGAACCTGTGATTCTCCTATTTCAACCTCCCACGTACTAGGATTGCAAGCATGTGCCACCATGCCCAGCTAAATACAGTTTTTGTATTGGCATGTTCTTATTAGCATTTTCAAGGCAATGAGCTAGTAACTTATTTCTTAGCCAGGTGGTGCCTCCTTGTCTCCAGACAATGTGCTTATTAAATGCAAGGGTCAATAACCTACCTTGATTTCATCCTCATTGTATTGGGCTGTATTGGTTGTGCATCAACTCTGGATGCAGCACAGAAAGTTTACCCTTCCGGGTCCAAAGAATACAAGGGAAATAGAGGCACAAATTACAGCCAGTGTAGCTGTATGTGATCTCTAAGAGCAGGGCTTAAGGCTCTTGCTATTTTGATGACTCTAAAATGCAGAGTCACTGTGATCTTAGGGTTTTTAGTTGCTTCTACATATTTTAGGGCTAAAGGCTTTACTATGGTTAAACATTAGGACAAAGGGCAGAGGGAGAGGAGAGCTCTGCAGTGTAATAGCTGCCACCCCTCCTGACCTGTGTGCCTGTACAACATCCAGACTCTGACTGCTTTTTTTTTTTTTTACATTTTGGAAATTAATACCAGAGCACTTTTAATAACAACACATCTTTGTTGCATTTTCAGACTCTCTCTCTCTCTCTCTGGAATTCCTGTATATAATTGCTTTCTGTTTATGATGTATCCTGTTCTGGAGGTAAATATTTACATCAAGGTATGTCTTAAGGGGTGCTGATGCAGGTAGCCACTGTCTGCCACCAGCCTCTGTTCTCACAGAGCCCAGAGTCAGCTAGAGATTTTGGCATTTCAAGCTTGGCGGTGTGTCTGACTAGATTGTATTCCTCAGTAAGACCCACAGCTCCCATTGCTTTGGTTATTGGGGCCACTTTATACCCTGTGCTTTGCTGAGATCGTGTAAGACTCTGTGCTCCATAGATTTCTGTGGTATGCCAAGGTTTTATTGTCTCAGTAAGATCCCCTGCCTCCTTCTAAAGGTGGTCACTTGAGATCCTGCAGGCTGCCTGCTTCAGGGCCCGAGACTCCACCTGCATAAGCTGTATTGTCCTGGTATTAACCCTGCTGTTCTTCCTGCACTTCACCAGGGGTGTGAGGTTGCGGCATCCCTAGTGTTCTGTGGGGGAGCAGCCTGCTGTGATCCAAACTCAGCATCACAGTGATCACAGCATTCAGCGGAGCTTTATATCCTGAGAGACCATGGCTATAGTCTGTGTCCTGTGTCACCCACTTTCCCACTGATGTGCCATCACTCCATGGGCACTGGGTTCCAGGGACTGTAGCTCTCAGTGTGGAGCACTGGCTCTACCAGCTGGCTGCAATGTCAGCTTAAGTGCCCAAGACCTGCCTATCAGCGAGGCAGGAAGGTAGTGTGCAGGCTCAGTGGTATGGCTAATTACTATTTTCTGACTTTCAGTTGAGTATGTATCAACTGAAAGACCACCACTGCAGTCTGTGTCCTCTGTGTCTCTAGTCCTCCTTGCGAGAGGCCAGCCATGCCTGCCAGTGGGGATCAAGTTAGTGTCCAACGGCCCGCCTGCCATCATGCCAATCAGGAGCAGGCTCAGCAGAATGAATGTTCGGTAATTTTCCACCATGTTGTATCACCCTGGTTTATTGCAACTGGAATCTATCTCCCCCCCCCCCCCAGGTTCTGGATGGCCCAGAGGGATAGACACCTCTACCTCCCACCCATGGTACCACTACCGGCTGTCAGCAAATTCATGTTTTCAATGTGTCCAACTTTATCATCTCAGGATCTGCAGGGATCCTTTGAACACTCCCAGACCCTTTGAGTTCAGTAGTTTCCGCAAACACCCCTACCCCTGTGACCCTCCCCCTACCACACCCCTGCAGCCATGCAGATTCCTGGTGAAAGGAACTGTAAACTCATGATTGCCATGAAGTATACTCTGATTATGACAAGTTCTGCCACAGCCACAGTGATGTTTTCTGGGCAGCCTGGCTGGGCAATCAAGAAGTTCCTGTGCATGCAGAGCAGAGTACACCTATCCTTCAGTTCTTACTCTGTACCTGTTGGGTCAATAGGACTCAGTTTCTTCCTTATTAGTTTCCAGGAAATCTCCTGGGGTTAGGGGAGCCCTGCCTCTATCCTACAGTGCAGAGCTAGCAAGACACACTCCCTACATGCACCCTGCCATCTTTGCTTCAACCTTAATAGATATTCTCAACCCAACATCACATATAATTACACCACGTTGGAACTTGCTACTAGACATTCTTACACTAACTCTACGTAGAACACCAAGGCTCACAAATTAAAGGAACATGGTTGGTAAACGGCAAAAGCTGAGGTTTGTGTTTGATGCCTCTGGTATGACTGATCCGTAATACACACAGCTTTCATTCACACTGCCTTCCTGTTTTCATTGTCATGAGCTTCTTGGAAAGCATACTGACCTTGAAGGAAGCCTGTTCCTAATAAAATCAGCTATTCCCAGAATATGAGACATTGACTGGTTGTATAAATATTTAAGATTCCTTTATTTTATTATATATTAGAAAAACACAGAACTGACACATTAGGTGGATGTTTCTCTATCCTACTTAGTCTCATTATCTGCAAGAATATCCATTACATTAAGAATTTGACATGTGAATTGCATTACTCTCATACAGGTTATGCGCATGAACAACAGTTCTCTATTTGGGGAAACATCTATCCAGTGAGAAAGATAGTATTAGAAGATAACATGTGGACAATTTAATATGCCTTCAATGGTAATGGTGTTTTATACAGTGGAACAAACAGGCCAAGCTTGAAATAGCTAAAATAATTCTCCATCTACACAGTCTTATTTCAGAAGATTTTTATCTTCAGGAATAACTCTTTAGATGTGGCTCATGGCTATACTGTCACAAACAGAAATCAATTTCTTTAGCTTAAAGTGTCTCTGTCAAAATGCAAAACTTTCAGACCTTGGTGATTCTTCAAAATGGGTGAAGAAGATTAATGAAGTGATCGGATTCTCTGTGCTAGTACTTCACCCAAAGTATGTCCATATATTAATGTTTTATTGTCTAGAAACCAAGCCAATTATCTCACTTAATACTCTTTTATAAAGTAGATTGCCAGATTGAAGGCCAAGAGGAACCAGGTTGGACAAGAATTGGGGGAAGGCAGAGTTTTTATTTCAACATCTGCAAGCGGGTGGGCTGATACCAAGCGTGGTGTCAAGCACCGAAAGACAGGGTAAAAGTATTATTTATAGGGGAGGGGTATGTAAGCTATACAAAAAATCTGAAAGTTTGTAAATATTTAGCCCAGCCTGAAAAAGGAGGATCCTAGCTTCTCGGGGTCTGAATCGAAGGGAGTAATCTTCAGTGCATCACAGATCAGGAGGGAGCTGGCTTCTTAGGGCCCAAAAGGGAGGGAACTCGACTTCTCATGGTTGAAACGGGAGGGAATAATCTTTAGCAAAACAAGCATGAAATAGGAGGGAGTAATCTTTAGCAGAGTACAGCATCTGTAACAGAATGGGAAATATCTATCCAGGAGAGATTAAGAAGCACTGGGTTTTGTCCTAACATAGATGATCTGAGCTGTAAATATATTTTTTCACACTCCCCCCTTCCCTGAACTAAATAAAGTGGGAGTATAAAATTTCTCAGCTTTTTTTTTTTTCTGTCATCATAGAATACCTGAAACTGTGTAATTTAAAAATGAAAACTTCTTTCTCACAGTTCTGGGGGCTGAGAAATCCAGGACCAGCACTGGGTGAGGCCCATCCTGCTGTGTGCTTCTGTGGAGGGAAGCAGAAGAGCAGGGGAGAGTGACTGCACCTGCGCCTGCAAGCCCTTCTGTAGTGGCCTTAATCCAGGGGTCCTCAAAGGCGAGGTCCTCATGATTTAAACACCTGCCGGGCTCCACATCTCAACTCTTCTGCATTGGGGATCAAGTTTACAACACATACATTTTGGGGGACATTCAAACCACACCATACAGAAAGTGTTTTTCTTATTCTTTAAAATGCAGTCTATTCAGAATATTAGATTCTGGGTGGTTTTTACATGTTAATTGTGCATTTCTGTAAGTAAAGGCAAAAACATTTTTTTTCCTTTTAAGATAAAATGTATTAGCATTTTATTTTTTCTAAATTGGGAAAATTCTTTTAGACTAGTGGATTTCTCAAATTTTTTCCTTAGAATATTTTTGCATAGGCAAAATGACTATTCAGAAAAGGAGTCCAAAGACCTCTGATATAGTGGAAGTTTAAGAGTAGCTATTCTACGCATGGTAACATATTAGAAAGAAATGGTTCAAATGTATCCCTTCCCAAATTCACATATTGGATACTTAATCCGCAGTGCAACAGTGTTGAGAGGTGGAGCTTAATGGGAGGTACTTAGGTCTCGTGGGCAGTGCCTTATGAATGGATTAATGCTCTTGTAAAAAGGGGTGTGAGTAGCTTTATGCCCTTCTGCCTCTGCCATGTGAGGGCAGAGTATTCCTCTCCTTGGGAGGCCTCGGCACTCCAGGCACCATTTTGCAAGCAAAGATACTGGCCCGAAACGATTGGTATCTCCATCTTTGACTTCCCGATATCTAGAACTGTGGGGAATACATACGTTACTCAGTTTCAAGTGTTGTGTTTTAGCAGCACAAAATGGACCAAGACAAAGGGTGATCTTGGGTGGCAAAGGTCAGGAAGAGGAGAGTCATCAACGGTGAAGTTCTTGTAACTTCCATAAACCAGAGTAATACCCTCTTTAGTTATTCATGTATTAGTATTCTATCTAAAATTTTAACTGTAAAATGGGTTCTAGGTCTGAGGGGGAAAAAGTTGAAATTATTTGAACTAAAAGATGTGAATCAGAATTAATCCCTTCAAGAGTAAGACACATCCCTCATTTTTTATGAATTAGTGGGGATGCATGGAAACCTAAGAATCTTCATTCTTTATCAACTGGCAGGAAGAGCTGTTGAAGCAAATAAAAAGTCCCATGCTTTGGGAAGCACTAAATGGAATAGCATATAATTCTCTAACAAAAGATCATTCTTTTAAAATAAGGATTCAAATTTCCAGACATAGGTGAATTCAGTTCACACTAAGAAGTCATAAGGCTTTTATAGGAATAGTGGATTACTATTATGGTGAGACAGACAATCACAAGTGTGTCTGTGTGTGTGTGTGTGTGTGTGTGTGTGTGTGTGTGTGTGTGTGTGTGTGTTGTTACTTGGAGATAGGGGCATTCTATCTCCAAGCTATATCCCCAACCCTATTTAATTTTTTATTTGGAAAGAATAAGTTGCTAAAAGCCTTGCTAAATTGCTATGGCTGGCTTCAAGCCTGTGATCCTCTTGTCTCAGCCTCCAAAGGACCAGGATAAGAGGCGTTTGCCATCATGCCCAGCTCAATCAGAACTTTAAGAACCTGGGAAACACTATTCCAGTTTATTCCTATGTAAACAGAAACATTTCTACAAAGCTAAGTCAAACAAATAAATGTCCATGTGTGCCAAGCTCCAAGTTGGCTCCACTGAGAACTTGGCTAGATTCAATAATAATTATGGAATTACGAAGAAGGAATTTCAATATGCTAAGAGAAATTAGTGTGATTTGTGAAAATTCAATTGTACCCAAAGGATAGGACAAATATTACAATTTTGGGGAGGGAATTCAAATTCACTGTAATTTTTATGACATTTTCCCATGATTATGAATGTAATATATGTTAATTGAAGATAATTTGTAAATTATGCTATTATTTCAAAAAGAAATTACACAAGTCTCACAAAAGAGCAATGACTGCTACATATTGTTAGTCTATTTATATAGAATTTAGAATATATGTTCTTTTCAAGTAATGAAACAGTATTGTAAAAACATATATATTCTATGACAAAATTGAAAAAATAGCATAACATACAAGGGCTAATGATTCAAAAACAAAGCCAAATCATGGTATACATATTTTTCTCTTTCTTTCCTTTTTTTTCTTTGTACTGTGGATTGAACCCATAGACATTTTACTTCCAAATGACACCCCCAGCACTTTAAAAAAAATTTACTTTGAAACAGGGACTTGCTAAATGTCTAAGTTGCTGAGGCTGACTTGGAACCTGTGATCCTCCTATCTCAGCCTCCCAAGTACTGAGATTATAAGCGTAAGCCAGTACACTAGGCTCATTGTATACTTAGAAGATGTATAATTTCTTGTATGTATATTATACTTCAATAATGTTTTATAATGTAATGTCATATTAATATAACACTTTTAAATGAACCTAAAGCTAAGATTTTTACCTTGGCTCATAGCATTAATTTTCCAAAAATATACAAATAAGAATTGTTAAATTTGCAAGTTTTAAAAGAGAGCCATTATTTCTCTTGCCCTCAGAAAAATATTATCCATCAGTTGTTGGCAAGCCTCTTGTGGAAGATTATCAGAGCTGCACAATCAGACAGTGTCAGCAGAAGCCACTAAAGGGAAAAGAAAATGTTGAACACTGGCAGCCCTGTGCTCACGCCAGAAAATGAGAAGAATGCTCTCTTTATGACATTATTTTCTTTGACTTTCTAGTTGCATCTGGGATGAAAGGGAACTATTTATAGCACAAAGAATATTTGTGCCATATTACCAAGTTAATATACAGAAAGGACAATGAATGGATTTTTGCTCTTACACAACCAATAATTTGGGTGTACTAAGCAGATAGTTACAGGCTTTAAGAAGAAAAGCATATCTGCTGTTACATTAGGTATAATTTGGAAAAATAAGCTTATTTTTCATAAAAAACAGGTAATAATTATGCAAGAGTAACAATGTTTATTATCATAATGTTTCCATAGTATTGCAATTAACTTAAAAGACAGATACAACATTGTATGTTACAGATAAAGAAAATGTCGAGCATGATCAACAAACAAGGCAGAGGCTGAAAAAAAATCATGTATCTTCAATCCCTGATTAATGTTCCAATTTTTACTTGGACTATGCCAGTTATGTATTTTCCAAAGGCTTTAAAGAAGCATCTAACATTGGGAAGAAGGAAATGATATTTGGAATCCTTATCTGCCTGTGGGTATGTATATTCCATCTCTGTTTGGTGGCAAAATTCTCTAAGATGCAAGCATTACTGAGAGTGGGAAAATGACAGGTCTAACTCATTGTCAGACAAGTTGTGATCAGTATGCTGTATTGTGGCAGAGATCTAGGTGTAGGCTGAGGCTGACCCTGCGTCACCACCTGAGCTTATATTGCTAGACAGAATTGTGGATCATTGGTTGAACTCCTCTTGGATGATCCTTTCCATCTGTAGGGTGCTAGAACAGGGAGCACTGAGTATACACATCTGAATGACAAAGGCAAATAGTTATCAGAAAAACGAAGTTATCAGAAAGATAGAGAGAGCACTCTCTGGGCCTGCAGACTTTTTGTTGTTGTTGTTATTTTAGATATCAAAGCCCAAGAAGAAGCATCAGAAATATAAAGACTTTGGTCTAGAAAGTCATTCTGGGAATTCAAAGAGCTTGAATAGAGGGCTTCAGTTTCTCCTATATGTGACAATACAGCATCTTTTCTTAAGCATTTGACATAATCCTCAATCACTTGCACCCTTGTAGGCAAGGGTGCTAATTAAGTGAAAGTTGAGTTTTTAATGCCTGGTGTTACCTTAGATTTATTAGCATACATCAAATTTGTAAAATACAATGAAGACACTTTTTTCAAGGGGGATGGTTGTCAGGACGTAACATAGGTATGAAAGCATTAAGTCAAATTTCGCCTTAGGAAAACTTCATGTAGGAACCTAAGGTAACATGCTGTTCATCAATATAACCAAATTCCTTTACCCTACTGAAACATATTGTTATGGTTTGGATTTAGAAGCCCCTCTAGACCTCATGGAGACAAGGCAGCATGTTAGAGGTGGGGCTCGGTTGCTGAGGAGGGGTTTTGGGGGTGTGGCCTTGGGAGTATATATGGTCCTTCCTCCCATTGTTCTCTCTCTTGTTTCTCACCTCAGTGATGTGAGAGCGAAGCACTCTCTCCCTCCTTCCCTCCTTCCCTCACTCCATCCTGGCACCATGCTCTGAGCTCCCGGTCTAACAGGGACTGAAACCTCTGGAATCTCCAGAACTGTGAGAAAATAAATCTTCCTTCCTCTGAATTATGGTGGTCAGGTGTTTTGTATACTGCAGTGAGAATGTGGACCGAAAGGTACACTGCTTTCCCCCCTCTGAACACCACAATGAGTAGGCAGCTTGCATTGGGACATAATACTATTTAAGGATATATATTTGCATAGAGGAAACTGGAACTGTGATTAAAGATTACTATACGTCAAATCTCTGTACCTGTAATCACTGCTGCCAGGATTCATTTAGTGTTTGAAAGAAAAGATTCTCAGTAAAACAAAGTTGTTGTTGCTATACCATCATTCTCTTTCACCAGCAGAGATCATTTCAAAGGATTTATAGCTGTAGTAATCATGTCAATATATATTCCTCAAATATCAGTGCAAAGGCAAATTTGACCAAATGAACCATCCCACTGTTTTCAAGTAAAAGGAAAGGAAGAGGAAACCATTCCAATAACTCAAGCATAACATGCACAGGAAGGAAAAAATATGCCTCAGTTTCCTTCAAATAATCTACCCTATGCTTCTGATGTCCAATAGTTTATCCAAGAAGCAAAGAGTGAGTTCAAATTCCTTGAAAGCTTATTTAAGAAACAAAAATTCTAGTTAAGGAGTTCAAAGAAATCTCTTCTAAAGGGTTATGTTTACAATGATAAGGTAAATGCATCAAGTATCCTAGTAGGGTGACCAACAGTTCAGGTTTGTCCAGAGTATAAATCCCACATCTTGGTCATTCTCTCGATCTCTGTCTTAGGCATACCAAGATGGTGGTCATCTTAACCACAAGTCAAAGGACATGTCCCATCATCATAGAATAGCAATAGTAAAAAGGACCAGAGAAAATTAGTACAGCTTCTTCATCTTTCATATAGAAAGTTGGATCCTAGATATGGGCTAATGATGTCCCCACAAATACAGAGCTAACCCCAAGGAGTGTTTTGGGTGACAGGTAAACTCCATTATTCTAATTTCAGGTTTGAGAACATCAGATAGAAGGAAATACTCTGTAGTGGCAAAAAGTCTGGACCCTGATGCAAGATCTCCCAGGCTTCTGGTAACTCTGGGCAATCAACTTGATCTCTTAAGGTATCTGGTATTCCTGCCGGGTCATTGGTATTATTAGCATTGAATGAGAGGGTAGGAATCAAGTGTTGATCTCAATGTCTGGCACATAAAACACTAAATATTTAGTTTTCATCTATTTTCCTTCCCTATTACTAATGTGATTCTCGTCATCATAATTAAGGTTTGTTACTTACAATGAGGAGGCACAATCTAGAGTAATAAGATCCAACTTTAGATTTAGGCTGGAATCATGTGGACTTTAAGAACATCAAAGGACAGTGTTTCACACATGAAATTTTCTTGAAATAAGTCATTGTGAACTTGTATCATGCTGAGCTGAACAATTTACTGCCCCACCTTTTAAAATACATCTCTCCGAGTATGACAACTACATGCAAATTGATTTAGTAATTTAGCCTCAGGGCATTCCACTAGATTCTTCAAATGCAGGATCTCTACCACCATCCTCTAGGTTCCAAGCTACTTTCTGTAGAAGCCAAACTATTAAGAGCATTCCCCATCTTAAAATAAAGTGAAAGTATATGTAAAATGATTCCATATGATGTAAAAGTAGATTTTGTAGAACCAAATTTTGATTGAAAAGTAATGCTTCATAACTAAGATTCAGAAAATTAGGACTATTTTGGGATATTAAAAAGCAAAATGCTCACTATCTTTCATTCATAGTTCAATGTAGTGTTTTGTTTAAGTGTCAGTCACTTCTGTAGCCAGATATGAAACATAAATTTTAGCTAATCAAGATAGGTGCCTTCAAGGACCACAGCACCCTTTCTTGGAGGTGCATAAAATTAAGATGTGTTTGAAGAGCAGAAGACAACATTTTACTCTTAATTATGTTGACATTTTAAGATATTTTACAAGTTTTTTGATTTGACTGGCACCCTTGGATTATTCCATATTTGCCTTTTGTAAGCTTCTCAATGAAACAGTCTCCAAAAATAGAAAACTCAATAACAACTCTGGGAGAAAAATGTCTCCAATTAAAGCATGGATATGACAGACTCAGGAAACAATTTGGATTTAAACAGGCAATTTTTTTAAGTGGGGAAAAAAATCACTATCTTCAGAACTCCATGAATTTAGAAACACATATGATAATCAAATAAGACTTAATCCTAAATGTGAAAAATATATTTATATATTTAAAATCTCTCTTTAGGCAGTGAAAAAGAAATATGTCATCAGAAGCATTTTCCATTGTCAGAACACAACTCCTAGGCATTCTATATATTTTGAGTTCATGTGTTAGCCCAGTTCAATGTAATGACATTTCCTATTACAAAAACACTAGAAGGAAAAAAGAAGCACAGGAAATATTAGAGGGCTCATAAGTTCATTATGTTACCTAGGTAAACATCAAATCCACAGCCGATCCCCCTGTAAGTTCTTGGGTCTCAGTACATGTGCATGTGCTCGTGTATGACTGTGTATGGGGTAGCTGTGTATCTGAGGAGAGAAGGCTGGGGAGGGAAGCAGAGACCAAAGGAGTCAAAATAATTTGCTTATAAGCAAATAAGATATCCCTTATTTTTCTATTTCACGCTTCCATTTCTTAAGAGAGTGGTATAAAGCACTGATATAAAGATCAAACTCAATATGTGTCTGATTTCCTTCTTTTGCTCTTTTTGAATTTTTAATTGATACATGAAATTTGTACATTTTAATGGGTTACCATGTGATGTCCTCATACATGTATACATTGTAAAATGTTCAAACCAGGGTAAACCTATCTGTCTCTTCAGACAGTTATCTTTTCTATGGTTAAAGTATTCTTTATAATATAGAATTTGTTTAAGAAATTATATTATTTGTATATTTTGAGCTGTCAATCATAGAGCATTTGGTGGAATAGTGAGTTGACATCTGACAAGCCAATTGTCAATTTCCTGCCTCTGAACAATTTCATAGGAATGTTTTCTCTTTAAAGTTGTATTTTTCAACATTATGTTAATAATATAGAGGGATTAAAATTGTAATACACACACACAACCTATACTACAATGAAAATGGTATTGGCTTTGTAGCAAACCAGACTGGGGGCTTTGGAAAACTTACCCAAACCATTGTTTCTGTTTTCATTTTTGAAAACAGATGATGATGTCTTATGATTTTCAAGGCAGTCATGCAGAGTACATATAGCGACATAATGACACTTAGCTCCATCACATCCAAGTCGTTGCAGTTGCTGGTTTCTCAGAGTGTCTTCCTCCTCCACAGCCACCATACGGAAGCCCCTAGTTTCCTTGAAAACACCCCGCTACCTCCTGCCTACAGCTCTATTCACCCTCTTCCTTCTGACTGGACAGCATTCTCTTCCTTCCCTTTGCACAGCTAACTTGCACTTACTTAGAGGACCACCCTTGGATCCTGTTCTTCTCTGACACCTTTGTGGACATTCTTAGGTTAGATGTGTACTTAGGATGCACTCAAAGAGCACCATAATTTCTGCTATCATGGCCTTATCATCCTGCATCAAAATTATCTATTTTTTTTAGTAGATGGCAAGGTCATTAACACATCTATATCATTCAGTGTTGTAGCTTTGGCTCCTAGCAATGATATTCTGAATGGCCAGCAGTGCTGAGGGTACAGTGAGATGGGTACTCTTTCACTCTCTTTATTCAAAAGAGGCATTTGGTGTGGTGCACTTGTGGGGTACCTGCATTGCACAAGGCATTATGCTAAGTGCTTTCCCTTATTATTTAATCATCCCAACACTCTTCAGGAATAATTAACACTGCTAGTAGCCATATCATACAGACCAAGACACTCAAAACCCCGGTGTCTAAATTACTTGCACAAGGGCTTTAGGTGGTAGAATCAGGAAATGAATTCAGATGTTAACAGATAATTTTGCTCAGCAATAATGTTCTCTTGTACAAGTTTTCTGCAGAGCGGTTGAGTCATTCAGACCTCAATTAATGCTGTGGAATAAATTATACATATATATGATTAAAGCACATTTATGTGTACACGTGTTCATTTCTTCTGTGCTTTAACTCATACATATTTTTCGTCTCTTGCTTCTTTTCAGTTGTTTTCTAAGATACCTATATTAGGGAATATTTTGCTACTATGTCTATATTTTATCTTTTATTTGGGAAACTAGAAATAAAGTGTCTCCACTACTCCCTACTGTTGTTTCCCTCTCGATTAAATTAGGTCAAACTCACAGGCTGAGTAGTGAGGTGGTGTGCTTTGTATTGTGAGCTCACTAGAGGTCTTGCTCCTAAGAAGTATTGATTTATTTAGCTTTTTGTCTCTAGGTCCTGACATGCAGGGAGCCTTCCCTACTGTAGACAAATAACCAACACTACAGGAATAGGTTATTAAACAGTTAATGAATTGAGTTACAGAATTCACAAAGGTCATTTAGAAACTACAAACTTCGATCATTCACTGAAATTAGAAAATAAAATGGAGAATCTTTGCCAAGATAATATGTAAAAGAAAAATTTTTCTATTCAGGAGATTATTACATAAAGTTTCTCAAAATGGTTGTATTTGTAGAAATGGACAAGATAAAACTGAAGATTGAGTTGGGTTCGGCAAATATTAAATGATTTAGTAAATAAGAGACTTTATGCTAGGACCTGGTTATGATTATGGAGAATTTTTATTGTTTTAAGAGCTCTTCTTTCTAACAACTGAGAATAACATGCATATAAAACCAAGAGAAAATAAGGCTTTTTCTTATATAAGGAGGGCAGAATGATCTTACTGAAACTAAGCAATAGTGAGGTCTAATTTTCTTCCTCACACAACTTGTCATTATGTTTAAGATTTCAGACTGTTTTGCATACTATATTTGGTTCTCCAAGAGCTTGCCCTCATCCTTCCTCACCGTAAACCACACTCTTATGCTTCAATCACACTAAACATTTTATAATTACCCCCACATATTACACTGCTTTATGCTTCCATTCCCCACTCCTGGAACACCACCTTTCTGTCCAGGGACCTTCCATTTATCCCTCAAGGTACAGACAGAACAAATGTAACTGAGGCTTCTGGCTCCTTCAGGCAGAGCTAACTCATGTCGGCACTCTGTGAAGGCTCCCACCTGGGCAGCTGTCAGTTTCAGGCTGTGGTTACTGCCATGCCCAAGCCTCACAACCCTCAGGTCCGGTGGTGGTTTCTTACTTGTCTTTGTACCCTTCAAACATCGTCCTGTAAAGGGCTGCTCACTTCCTGAGTGAGTGGCTTCTGCTTCAAGGTGTAACATGGCTTCATTATATTTTCCTCCTGAGCTTCTTGAGGAAAAGGAAGAGGGAAACAAATAGACATGTACTTATTTTATTGAACATTTCCCATGTGCCAAACACTGTATACACACACACACACACACACACACACACACACACACACGGCAGATGTTCTTGTCCTACGGAAACTACATTCAATGGGGGAAATAATACGAAGCAGTTTGCACAAACAAAACAGTGAATGCTCATGATGAGTGAGATAAGACAAGAAATTCAGCTGTATGGTGGAGAATGCAGGCCATGGTGGGGAAACAACTTCGGAGGGGGGTCAGAATAAATGTGAGTCGAGAGAGGTGAGATGACACCTGACTGAGGAGAAGTCAAGAACCATGGCTATGCATAAGGAAGAACCATTCAAATGTCCTGTGGTAGGGAGGAGCCTTGTGTGATCTGCAGACCAGAAGGCTGGTGGGCTGGAGTGGTGTGAGCAGGAGATGGACAACAGAAGGCCCTACGGAGGGAGTGCCCTTTCACAACTCAGTGGAGCCCAGAAGACAGTTTTAAGGCAAGAATAAACCTCATTGAATGTGCATGTATTAAAGTCTGTGTTGTAAGCCATCATTGATATTTTACTTTTTTTCTTTGTGGCACTGGAAATTGAACCCAGGGACATTCTACCTCTGAGCTACACCTTCAACCCTATTTTATTTTTATTTGGAAACAGGGTCTCATTAGGTGATGAAAGTCTCACTACTTGCCAAGACTGCCCTCGAACCTGCGACTCTCCTGTCTCAGCCTCCCAAGTACTTGGATTACAGGCATCACCACTATGCCTGACTGACATTTTACATTTTTAAAAATTCTATATATCTATGCAGATTAAGACTGCTTCGCTAGCTTACTGGTTACTTCATTCTCCTCTCCACTGGGGGGCTCCAGAGATTGCCATACACATGTACCCAATCTCCCAAGTACTTCACTATGGCAGTCACTGTTTCTCCAATAGATAATGAGAGTGGATGCATAGCGGGCTGAATAAATGATTAAATAAAAGATTAACTGAAGGATTAAAATGCAAATAACTCCTTAAAACAGCAGTTTGATAGACTACAAATGATACAGTTATAGGAGTAAGGTTTTCTATAAAGTCTACAGTATACAAAGCCCATTTATGAACAAATGCTTTAGGGCTGACTGGTAGTTTTGTTTTAAGGAAAAGTGATTGAACCAACAGACAAGTGATTTATAGAACAGATCTGGGAAGTGTTCAAACATAACCCAACACACTTCTCATTGAAAAAAACAACTGTAACAAGTGCCCGTTTCTGAGTACTTGCTCTGTGTTGCTTCACACCATGCTAAGTGCACACTTTTTTAAACAAATATGGATTATCTTATTTAATCCTCCATCAATCACAGCTGATAAAGGTGACTGTTGTTGCCTTTACTGAAATTGGAAATCTGAAAATGAGGGCCTTGGAGTTGGCCGACATCTCAGCGAGATAAGTGGTGGTGGTGGCAATGGACAAAAGACCAAAGCCCTCTCTGTCAACCAGAATGCCAAGATGACGAGGGTTCCAGGCACTCCGGTTCCTGTCGCAGCTCACTTTCTTGTAGTTTCAGTTATTTTGGTGCTAAAATGAATATCACCATGTCCTTAGGAGGGGAAAACAATACATTCATCAAGTCTGTAGTGCATGTCCAAGGCCATAAAGATAATCAAGAGTTTTTAAAACTACCAAAGGTTACGCAAAAACAATATATTTTTGACAGGTACCTAATTTTTGCTTTAGAAAGAAAACTCAATTGGCCATGGTGGTACACATCTGTAATCTCAGTATTTACGAGGCTGAGACATGAGGATCATAGGTTCAAAAACAGCCTCAGCAACTCAGCGAGACACTGTTTCAAAATAAAAAAAAAGTAGGGCTGGGGTGTAGATCGGAGGTAGAATGCCTCTGGATTCAACCTCCAGTACAAATATATAAATATGTATATAATAGGACATATGTGTGTGTGTGTGTGTGTGTAACTATGTGTGTAACTATCTACCAAAAATAAAAATAAATTCCTTAAAAAGTTTGCTTTTAGCTGGTATGGTGGCACAGCCTGTAATCCCAGTACTCAGGAGG
>PVLC010009861.1:29862-52680 GCA_004027655.1 Graphiurus murinus
GGGGGGGGGCGCAAGTATTACTGATCTCAGTGCCTCAACTCCGAGCTATAAAAAGAGAAAAACAGCTTGCCCATCGTCCTTAAGGAATCTTTTCTGTCTGAACCCATGAACTTCTCAGTCCTGTCCCGGATTCCCCCCAGGACCACCCCAGGGAGGTCTTAAGGGAAATCTGCCTCTAGGACCCTCCGGCTCCTACCTGCCGCCCCCACCTCCACCGCCTCTGCGGCGCTGCCCAGCCTGCGGCCGGGGTCACTCCAGGGGAACCCCGCCCCAGTCGGGGAAGTTGGGGAGCGCTCGGCGTCCGGCGGCTCTAGCCCGGCCCCGGCGCCGCAGGCTCCCCGCGCGCTCGGAACCGCTCCCGCCGCCCTCTCCTCCCCCTCGCCCGCCCCGGCTCCGCTCCCCCAGAGGCCGGCGCTCACCCAGGCGACAGCCCCGCCTTGTCTGGCTCGGGCTCCTCGCCTTCGCGGGGTCCCTCTCCCGGAGCTGCGCGCTGGGCGGCGCTCCGACCCCTCGGCAGCCGCAGGTGCCCGCGCAGCCCCGCGCCCCGGCAGGTAGGTCGCCGTCCTCGACCTCCCCATCTCTCCAACTCCTGCTGGAGTTCTCCGCTCCGCGAATGGAGTCACCCTTCTGAGCTGCAGGGGAGGAGTGAAGAAAGAACGGGAACCAGGTGAGTAAAGATGTGCATTTCTCCGGTATCCTAAGGGCGCCGTCGGGAAGCTGGGAAGTTACAAGGAAGGAGAAATAAGACAAAGGCGGTAGCTGGTCTAGACGATCCACACCACCAGATGCCGGCTGGACCGGTGCTCGCTACTCCGTGCCCCGCGGGCTCCCTGCCCCTGTGCTCCTGACACTGCGGGACCCAGGCCCAGACTCCCAGACGTAGTAGACTTCAGTAAGTATTTGTTGGGATGAGATAAGTAAGAGCAGGCTTTTCTCCCCGTTTCTCGTTTCTCGTATCTGTCTTCAAAACAAGCAGAAACTGATTTTAGTGGTTGTTTTCATTTCTACAAAGATTCTGGCGTCTCCACCCTCACACCAAGGCTGAAGGATTTAAACATTTTTACACGGAATAAGAAGTGTGGCGCGTTCACACCATGGACTGCTAGATAGCACTTAAAAAGCAGAATCCAGAGCTGCGGGCATCAGCTACCTATATCTAGATCTTGGAAGCATGGCGGTTAATGACCATAGGCAAGGTACAGACTGCACCTACTCTATACGGCCATGCAGATGACTTATTTAAAACACTTGCCATGTATGCACAGTTGCAGAAAGTGGAGTGTAAAATGCGCCCCATATTCATGATGGTGGCTGTCTTTGGAAAGTGTGAGTGGGGAATCAATTTGGCCTGACGTGGAAATAATATTTACCTATGTATTTTGTACCGTTTAAAAATGATGAAGCATAGTTGGAAAAATATAAACTGCTAACTGAACGTGTGGTTAACTTAGGTGTTTTTCATAATATTTTCTTTCTGTGCTTCTAAATATTTAATTTAAGAAATTCTGTTTTTCAAATGCTGAAAAAATAGTTATATCTATACACACATTGCAATAATGAAATCTAAACACTTCAATCAGAACTTACAACCTTCTTGCATCAGACCCTATGTTTTCTGATTCTAAAAGATGACACCTCTTCACCCAGGAAGCCTTAGCCCTTTAGAGATGCTCACCTCCGGACAAGCCCACAGTGCAAGCCAAAGGTGAACCCTGGCTATCAGGGAACCACTCTGCAGTTAATAATCTGATAATTGGCCTTGTCAGGGTAGAATTTGAACACTCCATGTGTTCCTGCAAGACACATTTCTTTTCCTTTTCTTTTATTTTAATTTTATTGGTGCATTGTAATCATACATCTTTGTGAGGTACAACCTGGTAGAGGCATACATGCAGATATCACTCATTTAACCTTTCCCCAATTCTTTTATATTTTCTATGTTTAGGATTTTCATTTCCATGCATGGAGGAGACTGTCCTCTTGATGCTTATCCAGTGCTGGGGACTTAGGACCAGGAGGTTGGGAATGTTAGAGTGTTTGGTGGGGGGGAAGTCCTGCAGTTCTACTGGGCTCTATTCAGCAGAGCAGAAAGAATGCATCTCCATTTTTTTTTTTCCCTGTCAGTGAAAGGTTAATTTCTTTCTGGATATGAAAGGAATGATTTGGTTATCTGCATGGGGCAGGGGGTGGGACAGAAAGAGAATTCTATATTGTGTATATTAGCTTCAAAGGAGAAGACATTAAGCCATCACCTGATAGTCTTACTTCTTCCCCCTCCTAAACATCCACAAAAGAGGTCCCCTGTTCATATATTTTCCTCCCACTAAATTTCACTGGTTCTGTGGTGGACAAAAAATGCACATCAGAATGAGATTCTGAAGTGTGGGAAATTGTGGTCATATTCCTCCCCCTTTTTCCTTCTGATTTGAGAACTTACAAGGTCAAGAGTTGGTGCATTGTATGTTGCAGGAAGGCTAGATACTTGAGAAACACCTAAGGTGTGAAGAGAAATACCAGAACGATAGGACTGTGATGCGGTGTGAAATCTCCAAGTACTCAGAATTTAAACTCAAGATAAGAGACTGTAGCTCTACTATGCATTTGCTAACAATTGTACTTCCTTGAATTTAAGTTAACTTTAGGACCAATCCTTTTTGTAATGTCATCGGTTGATTAGGTTACACGATCCTCCATTTGTAGATTGTAAATGCAATAATAAAACACAAAGAGGGCACCATCAACTTCTTCTTAACCCTCAATAAAGCACAAAGGGCATCCCACTTGCTTCTTCTTAATTCTCTTTCTGCTAGGGTTTAAAACCTTTTTGATTTCTTAGCCTTGAGAGACAGGTGCGTTCTTTCTGTCTTGCTGGATCTCAATAATCCCACTGAGCTTCCTTCAGCCACCTGTGGCCACCTGCCCCCAACCCTCCCCTCACCCATCCTATTTAATTGGTTGCTTCCTAATTGCTGACTTTTTCTTTGCTCTCCATTTAATGATTGTTTTGAAGGTCTATAAGGCACTTTGCCAGCAGTTGGCTTTTGGTATGAAAAGTAGCATTTCCATAATGAGTCTGCCTTCCAAATGAAAGCTGTACTTACATTTTCCTAATGGGAAATGAGCTTTCTTCTGTACTTGTGCAGGGGCTACCCACGTTCTTATTGAAGATTTCATTCACAACCCATATTAGCTTGGACACCTTCTTCATGTATGCCTCTAATCTGCATTTCCTTCAGGTGTAAAAATACCCAGAGGAAAGTATTCAACAGGTGTCAATAACTAAAAAATAATACACAATAAGGACATATAAAAAAAAGCAGAAGCTAATATTCATTCTTTGTATACTGTGTGCCGAGCATTGTGTTAATTGCCTTACATATATTGTCTCATTAACTATATCCCTGAGCCATCTTTGTCCCAGACATGAAATTTTCTGAGGTTATATAGCTGAGTTGAATTTTAAGATATTATTATTTTTTAATCAAATTTGAATCTTTACTACTTTTGTAGATCAAAATATCTGGTCCTCTAGTTCCCCGTTTCCATTTGGCAATAGTCTCCTGACCTGAGAGCAGTTACTTCCTTGAGATTGAACCAGCATCCCCACTGTCCTCACAATTTACTGGTGTCCAGCACCTGGTGTGGCCGCTCATTGGCATGAACTTTCTGGCCTTGTGACTCCTGAGGGAGGCAAGTCTCATTCCAGAAGCCAGAGGTTAAGTTCCAAAGCCACGGACACTATCATTTTAGGACCAGAAGCCAGGCTGCTGCCTCTCCTTACTGATTTCAGAGACAGTAAATTTCTTTACCATTATATTTTAAAAGGGCACACGGCATAAATATCACTTTTAGGGATTTTAAACTCTCAGTTATATCATTTAATATGAGCATTAGAGTCGGGCATGGTGGCGCATGATTGTACTCCCAGCATTTAGGAGGCTGAGACCGGAGGACCTGGGTTCGCAGCCAGCCTCAGCTACATAGTGAGGCACTCTGCAACTTAGTGAGACCCGGTTTCAAAATAAAGAATAAAAAATAGGACTGGGGGTGTAGCTCAGAGGTAGAATGCTCCTGAGTTCAATCCCCAGTACCACAAAAAAATTAATAATAATAATAATAATAATGATAATAATAATAATAGCATTAGAGTAGTCAATTAGTGAGCACTTATGCCATAAAAATATTTTATGTATTGAATAAATGTATATATATTTATTTACATTTGTGTAACTCAATACATAAAGACATTAATTTTTATAAGTGTAGCGTAATATATACATACATGTCATATAAGGAGTTATGTATAAAATATACATATCATACATTTTTAAAGAGTTAATAGTATGTGTATCACATTTAATGGACACAGTGAATGGTTCTTTGGGGTAAGGATAATTATCATCTCCAAGTTCAAGGGAAGGAAAAATGAAACATGTTTAGAGAAATTCTCCCACTTGCAAGTTTATTGAAGCCCAACCCAGAACTTGTTCCTTTTATAGTGTGGTACCTTCTGGGTCAGCAGGAAAGATATGGCAAATGCATTCTTAGGACTAAAAAGAAGGGAAGCTGCTGTCAGTCAAAAAGAAAATCTAAAGTTAGCATATTCCTCAAAAATACAGAGATTTGCAATTTTTAATTTTATAATTGTTAGATAAAGCATTGCCAACCTCATCTTAAACTTCTTTACTTACTTGGAAAAATATTTTCCTTTCCTCCTACTGTGTAAGTACAGGTTTGCTACTGATGAGACCATGTAGTGGGTTCTGCTATTGCTTGATGTTTTGCTATTTCTAAAGCTATAACTTTCAAGGACAAAAATTTCTGCTGCAGTGATATGGATTTGGTTAACATTTCACCAGTCTGTACGCATTGCCTCTAGAGTATACCATTTTGTAATGATACCATTTCTCTTTCTTTCCTAGATACCCATTGAAGTTTCCAGGACTTGTTCTGAACAGAGATGAGTTTTCCTGCCAGGGTGCTGTAGCTGCAGAGTCCAGCTCAGGGCGCACTTGACCATGGGCGCCAACACTTCAAGCAAACCACCAGTGTTTGATGAAAATGAGGATGGTAAGAGATGTGGGCTAGTGGCATATTTTTTTTTTAAATGGAATTTCATGAAAAACAAACATAAGCTTCTAGTTTCATAAGTAAAATGCAATGTGGTCTAAAGGGCCTTTAAGGAAAGAGAGAGAACTGCAAGATAAGCTCAAGGACTTGCATGTTGATCTCTGAATTGCGCTGTGTGCTTTTTGCTGGACCTTTGGCTTCTGTCTTAGTTGCAGTTAATGTCCTCCCTTGCCCGATAGGATCTGAGTTGGGAAGATGGTGGAGAGTTAAACGGTTTGTTTGTTCTCTGTGCTGTTCCCTTGACAGTTAAGGTTACCACCCTCTCCCCATTATTAGTTATAGAAAAATTCCAATAACATCAAATTGTTTATAATAATAATCAATACTCATGGTATTGTGGAATCAAATTATATGAAGTAGGTGCCTTCTGGATTTCCAACTGCCATGCTTCTGCATCTTAGACAAATTTCACAATGCTGGGTCATAGGGAAAAGAATCAGTTTTGTTAAAGCATGCATGCTCCTGATTTTTCCATCATTTCCCCAATGGGGCATGCTGCAACCCGGCCTGCCCACCCCCCTTCCCTGCCACGCCATGTTTCCTTCCTGTAGTGCCTTGTTGGAGTCTGTAGGATGACAACTACTTTTAGATTGTTTGGGAAAAGGAAGGTTCCAGGCCCCAGGTAGTCAAGTTGTTCAGAGTTACATCCAAATTCCAACCCCTATAACAGGAGAGAAAAGCAGGGGAATTTGTAACCACTCTTTTTAAGGATTTGAACTGACTTGTCACTTTAATCACACGCACAGGCTTTATTTACAAAAAAGACCAGGAAATGTAGTTTGTTTGATATCCTGAGTGGCCATGAGCTTTCTAAAAATAAGAAAGTCTCTCTATTTGCTATGGTTGAGAGATGCAATCTTAGTTTTGAATATTTGGATGGAGACATGTAAAAAAAATATATGACTGATCAGGATGCCTATTTTCAAATGATTCACTATCAACATGAAGCCCAGCTGGACATGGTGGCACATGCTTGTAATCCCAGCATTAGGGAGGCTGAGACCGGAGGATCCGGGTTGGGTTTGTGGCCAGCCTCAGCTACCTAGTGAGGCACTCCGCAACTTAGTGAGACCCTGTTTCAAAATAAAGAATAAAAAATAGGGCTGGGGGTATAGCTTGGAGGTAGAATGCCCCTGGGTTCAATCCCCAATACCACAAAACACACACACACACACACACACACACACACACACACAAAACCATGAAGCCCATCTTTGCTCTGTATATAAAATACTCCATAGGAACCATAAAATTACATAGCTGAAAAAATCTTAAGAAGAAATTTTTTTCTATTGTTATTTTGATTGCCTTGCTTTGTTTTAAAGTAGTTAAAGCAAAGATCTAGAGACCAATGATGTTAAAGAACTTTTTCATTTCTGTAGTAGAAAGACAAGTAGCCCTGCTTTTCATTTGTTTAATTCACTGAGCACCCTATGGATTCAGAACTAACACTGCATGAGGCAAGTCTTCAAAGAATAGAGTGAAAAAGAAAGGGCAGCTTCATGCTTGTAATTTGCTAAGGGGTTGAGTCATTTGAAGGTACTAGGACAGCATTATGATGAGAAAACACAGTCAGCCCATCTCATGGGCTGCCCAAGAAAGCTTCACACCAAGAGATTGTGCTAATGGGGAGACCAGGTATCACTTTATAACAGCCTTGAAGGGGTTATGAAAAATACTAGGTTAGGGGAGATTTAGGCTTAAGAACCAGGCAGGTCTTTCTTGACATCCTCTAGGTTGCTACCTTTTGGTTGTACAGCCCCTAACCCAATGTGAGAACCTACTGCAGCACCCCTAAGGAGAAGAGCTGAACTTAGCAATAAATCTGTGCTTCCCAGAGGGGCTGGGCGCTGAGTTCATTTACATTCACATAAATGAGGCATCCAGGGGCAGATACAGTCCTCAAGGCCATGCCCCAGTGACCCAGCTGCTCTAGCCAAGCCCCACCTCCTAACCTGGCTGCATTGGAGACCAGGCTTCAGCACGTAGCTCTTGTGGGGGACTGTAACCCTTCAGATCCAAACTGTAACAGGAGGTGACATTTGAGCTGAATCCTGAAAGATGAGAAGAAGCCAGCTATGCAGTGACATGAGAGGATTAGGTCAAGCACAGGGAAAAGTAGGGTCAAAGTTCAAATAGTGACAAAATTGGCAATGAATGGTTGCCTCTATGATCACGTTCTCGGAGGACTATGAGTTTGTCTAAAGGACTGTATTTAATTTCCATATTAATTTGTTTATAATATCATTGACTTTTGGAGAGGAAAAGTATGCCATTCTGGGGAACTTGCTTTGTTCTCCTTTATTCAGTAAATCCTACAAAGATCTTTTTGCATCTTGCATAACTCGGGATCAAGCATGGCATAAAATTTTATTTGATTGCTGGGAAGCTTCCGACCAATAATAATAAAAAACACTGACTAATCAAAGAACACTAATGCCTATATCATTTTTAATATCCATTTTAGAAATAAATGATCAAACTGGGCCAGAATCTAGGGCACTAAAATGAGCCAATTTAATTATTGTAAAAATACTGTGGAAAACAATTCCAATATATGATGAAAAGGTATTTAACATTTCCTTCAGGTTGTGTAATATTTCCAAAATATAGATTTGAGAAGAAAATTTAGCCAGTTTTCTTATGTTTCAAGATTGCTTTCTCATGAAAGTCTTTTTGTTCATGGTGAAGGTAGTTAAGGAATGAGATAAAGTGTTATTGGATGTCCCTTGAAATAAGCTATTTTTGCTAAAATTCATCCTGACACTTGTATTTCATAACATTCTGTCTGATATCTGATCTTGAAGGAGCCATTCTGTTAGTTACTTATGTTGATCTTCAGCCAAAATGAAGTGTGAGACTAATGGTGCTGGTGAACAGAATAAGATTTGCCTACTTGGTTATTGTTAACTAATCTTTCACAAAGTAGATCAGGAATGATACTTTTTATTTTTTTGGTGGTACTGAGGATTGAACCCAGGGGCATTCTGCCTCTGGGCTAGGTCCCCAGTCCTATTTTTTATTCTTTCTTTTTTGAAACAGGGTCTCACTAAGTTGCAGAGGGCCTCAGTAAGTAGCTGAGGCTGGCCAAGAACCCGGATCTTCCAGTCTCAGCCTCCCAAGTACTGGGATTACAAGCATGTACCACCATGCCCGGCTTACTTTTGTGGTTTTAACTTTAATATTTTAGTGCAAACCAAGTCCTGATTTATTCTTTTTTTGTGGCAAAATATTTATAATGTAGGGTACCATTTGGACCATTTTTAAGTTCTTTGCATTAACTACATTCCTGTTTTGATGTATTCATTTTCATCTTCCTAAACTGAAACTCATACCCACTAAACCACTAACTCATACCCACTCAATTTGGTTGTTTCTACTTTTGGATTGTTATGAATAATATTACTACAAATATTAGTGTATAAATATCTGTTCAAGTCCCAATTTTCAATACTTTTGTGTGTGCCTAGAAGTAGAATTATGAGTCATATGCCAATTTTTCATTTAATTTTGTGAGGAACCACAATACTGTCTTCTACCTCATCATGTTACATGTTTTAGTAACGGAAGAATGATTCTCTAAGGGCATGAGCCTGATATTGGAAAGATACACCCAGGTTCAAGTCTCAGCCATGTCGCCTTTTATTGATCTATGTGTTTCTATCAGAAAAATCGAAAGTAAATAGCCTAACCAACCATTATAAGACACAAGTCAGTTTGACTAATTTCAAAGTGTTCTAAGTGGGCTTGAAGTATCATGAAAAATGTCTGTGAACTTAAATAATTACTAATGAATCAATTTGAAAAAAAAAAACCCTAAACTCATATTGGGAAGTTTATTCAACCTATGTAAGCTTCAATTTGTTTTTCATATGTAAAGGATAAAAAACAAGTAATAATTGAGTATACAACATTGGGTAATTATGAGGATTAAATAAAAATCATGTAAGTAAAACATTTAGGAGATTGTCTTATGTAACCAATGCTAACTAGTAGTATTATTTACTAGCATTGGAATCTATTAGCATAAACTCTTTGAAATATTTCTATTTCTGAAAGAAACAAAGTTAGTTAAATACCACTCAGTAGATACTATAATCAATATGCCCTACCTACTGCAAGTAGCCTGACAGAATGGCAATTTCATGAATTCTATGAAAACCTATACAAGACCCTTTAATAGAAGCCAGGTCATTGACTGTACAAAAGCAGTCTCATCTGTTTTCTTTTTTTAAATCTCCCCTGGGATGATTATATTTTCATTTAAGTCAAAATCAAGGATAAAGGTCAATGAGCTTTACTTTACCCGATTTAAGCCCCAAACTGACTACTAAGAAATCTCATTTGACCAACAGTCTCAGTGAAAAATTTCCCCACGTCCAACTATCATATGCATATTCTGAGAGATAACCAATGATACAGAAAAACAGTTTGAGTTGTGAAAGAAAAGAAGTGCAAATGACATTTTTTAACCTTTTTCCTTTAAATCTACTTTATTTTTCTATCTGAATTTTTTTTTGGTTTGTTGTTTTTGCTCATTTATTTTTTATTTTTTTAAATAACCATTTGAAAAGTTTAATTATTGAAGTTTTCTAGATTGATTTAGGGAAAGCGATTTTTCATACCAGGAGAAAGTGGACTTGTTTACAACTTAAGATCTAAGCAACAGGAGAAGGTCATGCCATCTTGGCAATATATGTTTCCAAGTGGAGGAGATACTGGTGTATTAAACCAAGAGACAGCCTTCTTCTGGAATAGTGTAGCTAAGAAAAATTGGCTTTAGGTTTAAAATCTTCTCTAAAGAGTGCATCAATGCCCTGAGTTGCAGAGAGAGTTCAATTATTGCATTATTCTTTGGACTTGCTGGAAACTCAATGTTCTTTCATTTGGCAACACTGGTCTCCTAGGATATGTGGCTGTTTCCAGTTTTTCAACATCTTCAGTGACAGAAGCAATGGGGTCCTTCATAACGTTAGGCCAAGAAAATTGGCCACAGATTTGCAATCCAAAAGAAATGGGAGGTTATAGAATTGATTCCAACTAAGAAGGACTTGGAGAATCTCCTTCATTATTTTAATGTTCATGCATTGCATATTTTTAACCACATAGGTAGGTGAATAAATTTCTGACTTTCCCCTATCACACTTGAGTATTGCTGTTTTATTTTATATTTATTATTTTTCATTAGAATAATTTAAAGTTAAATGAAAAATTCTCTAGTAAGAATTGGCTTCTTTAAAAATTAATTCATCTTGGACAGGCTAACATTTCAGAAAAGGTGTTTGTTGTAAATAATCTCAGGTCCAACTGCTTATGGCAACATTTTTAACTTATAAGGGCACTGTGCAAAGGGTTTGGATGACTGAGGGGGAAACAATCTAGAAAGCCAAGAAAAAAGGATTGAGTTAGTGGTCTCACTCTGGTGTTCTCTAAGTGATGCATTATGAATACGTTTAGTAGAGAATCTATTCAAGTAAATTTAGGAAAACTACATCTTGGCTTTAGAGATGCACAATCTCATTAGTGGCTCTGAAGTGACCAGCAGTATTGAAACCTCAGTCTTCTGATGTTTCTCATATTTATTTCAAAATTAAACTACTTTTGTGAAAATTTTATAATATCTTGTGCCACATAATTAATATTCTGTGGGTTTTAGTTTTGGAAATGAAAGGTTATGATCATATCTACCCCCTCCTTTTTTGTGGTACTGAGGATTGAATCCAGGGATATTCTGAGCTACACCCCAACTCTATTTTACTTTTTATTTTGAAGCAGGGTCTCACACAAGTTGCTGAGGCTGGCTAGAAACCCATGGTCCTCCTGGAAAGATCCTTTCTTCCCAGTGATTTTTTCCTACAGGTTTAATGTCAAGCCATTTTTACATGTGAAATATTTGTAATATAACATATACAAATAATAGACTTTTCATATTATGTGGTAAGAGTGATTATACTTTTCTGTAAGGTTTCCTCATAAGTTCTTCATTATAGCACAGTTCACATTTACTCAAGTTAATGGATAAAATGCATGGTAGCTCACTTTGACTGTAGGATATTGGATATTTCTAGTTGAATGAAGTAGGAATTGGACTTGATGAAAATTCATTGCATCCTTATTGTTATTTTAAAATCAAGAGCATTTTAATCTAAAATGTCTTATGCACAAATGCTGGTGAAGTAGTTGCTTATTATTAAACACTACTCATGATGCTGTGCTTTCTATCCTTTCCAAAACTGTAGACATTTTTTATTTTTATCTTGGAAATATGTAGATTGAAAACTAAACCTGTAAGTCAGTTTCAGTGTTCAAACAATTTGATCATTATTCCAAAACTACTACATTGTATTTCTAGTGCACAAAGACTTCCAGGAGAGTCAGTTTCTGCTGTGTAGTCATGCGAATGTAATCTTAATTATAGTGACCAGTGTTAGCCTTCGTATCATGAATTCAGGTTCTGTGAATTATACAGAGATTTCCACTGTTCCATGTGACTATTCATGAAAGCTGCATTTGGACATATAAACATCAAGAAGTCCATGATGGAGTAATATTCCATTAAATAAAACTTTAAACAGTTTATATGGCAAAAAAAAGGACTGAAAAGTTTAGAGCTTTAGGCTTTGAATTCAATAGCATCACACAGTCTTTACTTTTTCTCTTTGAACAATTTTTCCTTTCCTTTCTGGAGGCATATTTATAGTAAGATAAATATAATTAACCTTGTTTTATACTTGAGCAGTCTGTGTCTATGTCTACTCAAATTTATTTATGAAATTGACTTAAAGGGGAGGCTGACAAACCTTTTCTCTAATGGGTCAGATAATAAATATTTTAAACTTGGTGAGCAATATGGGCAGTCTCTGTTACAACCATTTAGTCTGCTGTTGTAGCATGAGACAGCCATAGACAATGTAGAAATAAATGAATGTGGTGTCCAGCTAATAAACTTGATTTATGGACACCAAAATTTGAGTTTAAAAAAATGTCCAGTTGTCATCGAATATTATTCCTTTGATTTTTTACACTTAAAAAATATAAAAAGCCATTCTTGGTTCATGAATCATACAAAAGTAGATGGTGGGTTTAGATTTGGTTCTTGGATCAGATTGTGCAGACCCTTGCTCTTCAGTGTCTTGCAGACATTTGTTTACATACTCTGGGAAATTTTCTGATATTCACTTATGACCCTCTAGCCTTAGACCAGGAGTCACATCAAGGAGCCTAGAATCCACAGATGCTTAATGTTAGTCACTCTTGACTAATTCTCATTTGGTTGAACAGTATAAACACCTGGAATTACTTGGACCAATAAATCTAGTGTTATGGAAGATAATATATGTTGATTGGTGATATACATTATTAGATAGTTGTATTTAGTTAAATGGTTACAACCTGTAAAGCATCTGAAATATGACCAGGCAGAATTGGCTTCCTGCAAGGGACATTTATTTAACTGAAGGGCATCCAACATTTGGAGAGGTTAATCCCCTGCCACCCCGATCCCTCCCTACTGTTCTACTTTGTTACTTCTTCTAAGGAAAATGTCAGTGTATTTCTGAGTTCTAAGCATATTTTTGAATTGGGATCTCGGCAGCAGGACAAGAAAAACTGTTGTTGCCTTTTGCTCGATCTTGGCACTAGTGATAGATGTCGGTAAATTCCAACTTCCTGGGGTACCATGTTTCATGAAAGGGAAGTGCGAACAGAGTAAACGACTGCTATCCACTGGCCTTGGAGGCCACTTCTCTAGAGAGGTTCCAGTTATATTCTTAGAGGACCCATCAGACTCCCAATACGTTAGTCTTAGCCGTTTGCTGCTAACCATTTGGGATGAAAGGCCAGTGAGCCAGGTAAGTAGTTTTTCATCAGTGACGGGCTTGAGCACTGATCTTCACCCTCGACCTCAGAGACCTGCAGCTTAAACCAGCGATTCCCAGACAGCTCTGCAGATGTCTTAGCAAACTATGGCAGAGTTTTTTAGTCTGTGGCGAAAGACAGAAATGAGGATACTGTAATAAGTCTCTTGCCAAGCTAAACCTGTTAAGAAAAATCTTAATTCTAAGATTAAATCCTAGCCAGGTATAGTGGTATGTGCCTGTAATCCCAGTAGTTGGGGGGCTCAGACAAAAGGATCACAGGTTCAAGGCCAGTTTCAGCAACTTAGTGAGACCTGGTTTCAAGATAAAAAAATAAAAAGAGTTCAGGTATAGCTCAAAAGTAAAATGCCCCTGGGCTTGATCCCCAGTACTAAAAAAAAAAAAAAAAGAAAGATTATGTCCTTTCTTGATTTTTTTCCCTGTGTGCATATTTAGTATTTAAGAATTATAGAAACTTAAATTATTTTTATAGTGAGAAATTAGGTAAGCAATTTGCTCCTCTGATTCTGTTTTCTCAGATGTAAAATAGAGTTAATATAGTACCTATCTCATACTTTTTGTGGGGATAAAACAAGATTATTTGTGTATAGTATCTTAACTAGGGCCTGGCACAAACGAATTGCTCAATAAATATTAGCTATTATAACTATAATTATAGTCATAGTTTTCAATAACTTTAATAGTATTTTTTAAAAAATACCATATAGTTTTCCCTTTTCTCTCCTAGATATTTTTTGGGAGAATGAGAGGAGATGGGATTTTCTCATTTGTGAAACACAAATGTATAATTGCTTATTTAAGTAGCTGAGATGGAAAAACAGAAGCAACCAATTTTAGTTAGGAATATCATCTTAGATAAAACCTAGATAACAGAGTAGCCTTGGATATAGAAAGGGGAGAGTTCATTTAATATTTATATTTTCTATAAGAGATAAATAAAGCTGGGCATGGTGGTACATGTCTGTAATCCCAGTACTTGGGAGGTCGAGACAGGAGGATCACAGGTTTGCCAGCCTCAGCAATTCAGTGAAACTCTTAGCAACCTGGCAAGACTTGATTTCAAAACAAAAATAAAAAGGGGGGGCTGGGGTGTAGCTCAGAAGTAGAACACCCCTGAGTTCAATCCCTAGTACCACATACACACACACACACACACAAATTTAACTGGGTATGATTGTGCATACCTGTAATCCCAGTACTTGGGAAGTTGAGACAGGAGGATCACAGGTTCGAGGCCAGTCTCAGCAATTTAGTGAGGCCCTCAGCAACTTAGTGAGACTCTGTTTCAAAATAAAAATAAAATAGGGTGAGAGGTATAACTTGGAGGTAGAATGCCTCTGGGTTCAACCTCTAGTACCTCCCCCCCGAAAAAAGAAAGAAAATAAATAGGAGTTACTGGGGGTTTGAGTGTGAGGGAAGGTGGAAAGACCAAAAGCAAGGGTGAAGCCTAGGTTTTTTCTTGAGAAGAGTGGCTCAGGACAGGTGTAGGAACAGTGAAGTGTCCTAGTGTCCTCATTGGATATATACAATGACTATAGGACCTCTCACTGGTAATGTTGAGTAGGAATTGAGTGTCTAGCAATGGGGTGGGGGAGTGTCTGGGTAAGAGATATAAAGATGGGGATTTCAATTTTATGAGGATTGATGAGTCAGCTTTGGGAGAGAAGAGAAAGACAAATGAGGAGGATACTCTAAAATGGAGAAGTCAGGTAGAAGAGAGCAATTTAGCTGAGGCAACTGAAAAGGAACAGGCGGGGAGGAAGGAAAAACATCTGTCCTGAAATTTAAGATGGGAGCCTTTGAGGAGACGAGGAAGTCACTTGTGTTGAGCGCTCCTGTGAGGCTGAGGAGATGGAGCTCTCCACAGGAGTAGGCCACAAGAGGACCTTGGCAATATCAACAACAGCGGTTCAGTGCGCTTGTGCGGGCATGAACCAGACTCTAGTGAATTAGGAGTGGGCGGGAGGTGAAGGTGTAGATACAGCAAGTATTGATAGCTTTCAAGGAGTTGAGTCTAAAGGGGAAGTACAGAAATTAGCTAACAACTGAAGCTAAAAAGAATGCTAAGATAGGGAATTCTTCCCCCAATAGGAAATGTTAGGGAATGATGCTGCTGATGGAAGTCACCCAAGAGGAAGGGAAGAGGCCAGTAAATCAGGAGACCAGGAACCAGGGCTGGCTCCATTTGTGTAGGACCATAGCAGTTGCAGAGGGCCTGGTGCTCAGAAGGGCATCCCACAATGGCTTTAATTCTCTGCAGTTTCTGTCTCTAAATTCTTACTTAATGTTGGAATTTGTGTTTACGAGTGAAGACTGCTGGGATAGTGGACCATGCCAAGTCCAAGTGGTTCTGGAGTGTTGGCTCACAGCCTACCGCTTCCCTTGGAAGGGTTCTGGGTTGGCAACTCCCTGGAACCCAAAACTCCTGCCCCCTCCATTTGCAGCAGGGCTGATGTGCTGATGCAGGGGTGGTGGGGGTGGGCACCACCATGACATCCCCAGGCAGGGTGTAACTCTGTCTCACTGCTCCAGCCCAGCAGCTCCTCTGGTGGGCAGACCAAGACTGTCTCTTGGGTTTTCAGCTGCCCACATCCAGATACTGAGTACGCTGGGGGTTCGGGTTGAAATCAAATGATGTGAAAACAAGTAAGGTTCTTGTCAGGGATGGTAGTAGAGACATCTAACACTCATAACACATTTTATCATCGGATCGTCTGCATTTTAAACCTGGCAGGTCTAGACTAAGACATATGAAGATTAAGCCACTGACCGCAGGGCTGGATCCTAATATGAATTGAATCTCATTTATTTCAGTTATAAATATCATCTCAGGATGGACAGCCAGAATGAATTTACAAAATGAAATAAGTGAACCTGGAGGATTGCTCTTCAGCAGCATCATTGTGTGCCTGGCTCTGGGTCCCCCTCTTAGAGAGCTGGTGTCTTCCCAGTGATGCTCACCTGCACTTGAGGTGTACCGCCGTGCGAGTCTCCTAGTCGGCATTACTACTGGGGTGTTAGGGCTCCACAGCGAACACCTAGTCACCCCTGGAGTTCATTTTCCAGTTTAGCACCACTCTTGAGATTTGCTTGCCTTTCTCTCCCTATTTTGATTCCGAGAGGAATTTCAATGACTTTCACTCATGTTGTTTACAATTTCATCACCATTCAACATATTTTACATTATTTTAACTTGTATGGTGCCTTGTGTGATAATTTGCATTTACTTATTTACTTTTTTTTTTTGGTGGTGGTGGTGGTGGTATTGAGATTGAATCCAGGCTGGATTACTCTACCTCCAAGCTACACCCCCAGTCATATTTTATTTTTAATTTTGAAACAAGGTCTCAATAAGTTGCTGGGGATCTCCTTAAGTTGCTGAGGCTGGCCTCAAACCTGGGACCCTCCTGTCTCAACTTCTAAGTACTGGGATTACAGGTGTACAGCACCACACCCAGCTCTATATTTACTTTTTTAAAAATAATTTTTATTGGTGTATTGTAATTATACATATGTGCACACAACATCTCTCAGTGTGTTCTCTCTCCACCCCATCCCACCACCTCACTCCTCTCTCCCTGTCCATGCTAGTAGGATTGCTACTGACACCTTCCTATATGAACATAGTAGTGTTTGATCTGTTTCTTTCTTCAGGCCTTCTTTTCTTCCTCCTTTCCTTCCTCCTCCACTCCCTTCCACTATCCTACTGGTCTCTCTCCTTATTAGCATGAAGTCTTTTTTCTTTCCTATTTTCTCCCTAGTTTCCACATCTGAATGAAAACGTATGACCCTTGGCTTTCTGAGACCAGCTGATTTTACTTTTTTACAAAATGCCAAAGTCATTGCCACTTTGATAACTTCATTTCCTGCCCAGGGTATAACACACCAGGAAAAATGTTCTAAAATCAAGCTTGATTGAAGTATTATAAGGAATTTCTGCTTAGGTCTTAGGTCTCCAGCTGTTCAGTAGAATTAGGCTGCCTGCTATCGTCAGTGGATTTCATACTGAGGACTGCAGCTCCAATATTCCCTGTAGTCAACATTCATAGGGGTAGCTAGTATGAAGGTAAATGAACTTTATTGTAGCTATCCTTAAGAAATGTGTATTTAAATACACATAGAAAAGCAAGTTTTACAATGACAAAAAGTAATGCATGTAAATTGTAGAAAGCTTAGAAAAGAAAATCAAGTTGAAAATGGATGGAACTGGAGATCATAATGCTATGTGAAACAAGCCATACACATAAAGACAAGGACCACGTTTCCCTCATATTTAGAATCTAGGGGGCGAAAAAGATGATGTGAAAATAGCAAGGAGACTATTACCAAAGAGCAAGAGATGGGGGAGGGGGAGGGGATGGGAAAGAAGCGAAGGAGTGATGTGATCAAAGCATGTTATTTGCATGTATGAATATGCTACCACGAAATTCATTATTCTGTATAATTAAAATGCATTAGAAAATAGAGAGAACGTGCTTGCACTCATATTCAGCAGCTCCTGGCTCTCCTGGGGGAAGTTTACCGACTTAGAGCTGAGCCAGAGGGAAGGATTGAGAGGCATCTGCCAGGGGGAATAAGAGACCAGTCCTTTTAACTCCTTAAAATGTGCTACTTTCCTCCACATGTCTCTTTTTAATCTCATCCAATATTGTGAGGAAATGACCAGCCACACTGATTGACAGAGAATGGAGACTAGTCACGGTGAGAAAATCTGTCCAAGTTCACACAACTGGAAAGAGGTCTAGCTGGGATCCTCAACCACTTCTGCCTGCCCTCAGAGTCCAAGGAGAGCACTTTGCACTTCATGGGATTGCTCATCCCCTACCAGTTTGACTCTTAAAATAATCATAGGCTATAAATAGGAAAGCAGTTATCACCCCCTTATTTGAATGAGAATATGATTTTTAAAAAACTACTAGGCAAGGTCACATAGCCAGTGTGGGGTGAAGAGATGGTCACCTCTGACACCTGCTAAGTTTCTTCTCTCAGACAAATGACTGGTCTCTCATGGAGTGCGGACTGTCCTCTAAACATGTTTAAATATACATTATTTCATTTAATTCTCATCAAGTCCTTGTAAGGTAGGTGTCATAATTCCCATTTTATAGATGTGGGGGGGAAAAAAACACAGAAGTTAAACTTCTGAGGAAAGATGGTGAATGGGACACATTTTCCTAATTTTCATTTCTTTCTGAAAATTTCATTACTATTACATAAGGATTTATTTTAAGCCAGGCATGGTGGTGCACACGTGTAACACCAGTACTTGGAAGGCTGTGGTAGTGGGCTTGCAGGTTCAAGGCCAGCCTCAGCAATTTAGCAAGACCCTAAGCAACTTGGGTAGATCCTAAATATATTTTATTTTCAAAATATATATTAAATGACATATTTTATTATTTTGTTTATTTATTTATTTATTTATTTATTTTTTGTGGTACTGGGGATTGAATTCAGGGGCATTCTACCTCCGAGCTACACCCCCAGCCCTATTTTTTGTTCTTTATTTTGAAACAGAGTCTCACTAAGTTGCGGAGTGCCTCACTAGGTAGCTGAGGCTGGCCTTGAACCCGGATCCTCCGGTCTCAGCCTCCCGAATGCTGGGATTACAAGCGTGCGCCACCACACCTGGCTATTTTATTATTTCAATAATTTAAATATTTATTATAATTTAAAGAAATAAATCATAAATTTAAACAAATTACAAATAATTTAAATATCTTAATAATATCTTAATATATTTAACATGTATATGTTTAATTAATAATATATGCTATTAAATTTATAAATACTAAATATATTATTAAATATATAAGATAAATGATATACATTAAATATCAGACCAATACATGTGTATCTATGTTTATAGCTGCACAATTCACAATCTCCAAACTATGGAACTAGCCAAGATGTCCAAAAACAGATGGATGGATTACAAAACTATGGAATATGTACACAATGGAATTTTAATCAGCCATAAAGAAGAACAAAATCATGCAGGGTAATGGATGGAACTGGAAAACATTATGTTAAGTGAGATTAGTCAGTCACAAAAAGTAAAAAGTCATATACTTTCCCTAATATGCGGAAGCTAGGGAGAAAGTGAGTCATAATAAAGACTCTAGATGAAGAAGGAGAAACCTTAGATGAGCAAAGAAGGTGACCTAACTGAAGGTGATGGGAGGGAACATCCTAATGCACATGATGTACATTCAAAAACATATCAAAGTCAAACTGAACATGAGAAGGAGGAAAGGGGAGGGAATGGGGCGGGAATTGGGGAAGGGTTAAATGAAAGATGTGTGCATGTATGCCTCTACCAGCTTGTACCTAACAAAGACATATGATTACAAGGCACCATGAAAAATAAATACATAAATAAATAATCATGTATGTTATTAAATATATAAATATTAAATGTATAAAATAATGTGAATTAAATATATTTAACATATTCAGTAAGTATATTTTATATTTAATACATATTTTATATTTAACAAATATATTTCAAAATATATTCCCATAAATATATTTTATTTCCAAAATACAATATAAAATAGGGCTGAGGGTATAGCTCAGAGGTAGAATGTCCCTTGGTTTAATCCCCAGTACCAAAAAAAAAAAAAAAAAAAGAAAGAAAGAATTTAAGATCTAAGACCACAAGGATGAAGAGAAGAGCAGAGACAGTTTCACAAGGAGCACTACAGAAACTAGAAAGCAGACAGATGAGCAGAGCCAAGAGAACCGAGGTCTGTGCCACCTGCAGGAACACCCGAGAAGCAGCCACTCACACAAAGTTCTCTGAAACTCAGCCCTTACTTTTATAATTGTAAGATTTGCTTTTAAATATGGATTTAAATACATATTTCCTAAGGATATGTGCCCCTAAAAGTAGACATAATGTGGGAAATCTGAACTAGCATCATTTAGACATCTACTTAAAATTGTCATATCCTTTCTATCACTTTGGAAAAACAAAACAAAACAAACAACAAAACACTAATCTTCACTCCACACTATGTTTTTCCTTCTGAAAAAGAAGTTTACTTAGTGGGAGAGACGTAGCACAGGTCAGTGGGGGCTGCCTCACGGCAGATGGAGGAGGGTAGGTGGACACATAGTGGATGCCACGGCCCCGGCCCTTTCTTCCCATGTTGCACTCTTCCCACTTTTTTGCCACCTCTCAGGGTGATAACATTGGTGCCCTCCACACAAGAGGATGGTATAATCTTTTTTTTTTTGGAAATTTCCACCAACCCAAGAAGGAAGAGCTAAAGTTACCAACATCCGAATTTTTCAAATTCAACATCCTGGTCACAGCTTTATGTTGTACTTAGAAACTAACTGTTGGCAGAGTCTTGTGTTCAGAACTCCCTGGGAAGGGCTTATATCTCCACACTTAAATATGAGCAGACAACCAAGGAGAGGGTCAGACATTTGGGAAAGTTTTCTAACATGACTGACAGAGATTAAGACAAATTAACAGAGGGAGAAAGAAATAACTTAAGGGAAACTATCAGAGAGATGTAAGAAAGAAACAACCGAACAACAAAAACAGGAAACGAAAAAGGAGACTGAGAAAGAAACCTTGAGAGGGCAAAAGTTAGTTTGGTAAAAAATATTCAGCAGAAATGTAAAAATTGAAAGGTTTAGAAGACAAATTTAAGAAAGTTTCCCAGAACAATGAAAAAATGAAAGGTAGGAAATTAAAAAAAAAAAAAAAACACCTAAAAACATTTAAGAATTCTCAATCTAATAATGCTAGTTCCTAAATAATAAAATGTACAGAAAGATAAAATAGAAGAGGGGAAACCATCTCTATATAATTTAAATAAAAAGGCTTAGACTGAAATTCACATGTTTCCAGACTGAATGAATCTAGCAAGTATTGTCATGAAATTTTAAAACATTCAAAGTAAATATGTGATACTACAAGGTTCTCGAGAAGAACACTTTTAATTTTTTGGATTTAAAATTTATTTCATCTATTTCCTTCCTTTTTATTGGTGCATTATGATTACATATAATAGTAGGATTTGTTGTTACATATTTATACATGCATGCACATAGTTCAGTCACTTTCAGAGAAAATAAACTTACACTCAAAGGACTGGACATCAAAATAACTCCAGTTCTCAATAGCAACACGAGAAGCTAGAATTGAAGTAGAGAAATACATTCAAATTCTAAATGAAAATAATATTCAACCCATAATTCAATACTCAGCCAAACTACCCAGTCAAGCATGGGTAGCATAAAAGTGTTTCAAATACATACACCATTTCAAAAATGTATCTCTTGAGTAAACATGCTTCCAAAGCTGGTGTAGATGTCTTCACTGAAACAAGAGGGTCAAATAAGAGAGACCTTGCATGCAATAGCCAAGATTCTGTCATTAAAGAGCAGTTAAAGAAATCCCCAGGGAGATGGTGAAGGAATTCCCAGAAAGATGGCTGCACAGCAATAGAGGCAAACAGTTCAGACCGGAGGAGGTCAGAGGGCTCTGGGAGAGACATTCTCAGGAGATGACAGTGTGACAGATGCACCTGGACACCTTGAAAGAGAATTAGGCAACTAGAGATTGAATGTGGAAAAAAGATACGGGAAAGTAAGCACATGCTTGGGGAAAATGAATATTGTGCAGGAATGGAACGTATCATCACTAACCACGGTTTACTACATGGCTTCAGTTGACTATGGCTTTATGTCCTCACAAGAAGGGAAATGCGGAATCTCAATCTAATTGAAATTAATATGCCAGATACAACTACAGGAGCATGCTGGGGATTAAAACCTAAAAGGCAAGAAAGTGAGCAAAACCTTCATCTGCCATCTTGGAAATCCAGTAACTAATACCTAAAATGAAAAGGAAAGAACTATAACATTATACTATATAAATATGTGGTGGAAACTACCAGGTGTGTTAGCTAAGAGATAAAAGTGATAGCTTCTTGGCTGGGAGAGATGGGGAAGGGGATCAAAAGACTATTATTTTAACCTTTTAAACATGAAAGTCCTTTTAGAAATATTTGTTTCCTTAAAATATATGTGAACCTAGATGTAGATACATAACTTTGAAAAAATAAAAATGTTTCAAAAGACTGAAATATGTGGAAGCTAGGGAGAAATTGCAGCAGAGGAGGGCATCCAAACAAAGGAGGAGGAGCCTTAGTGGAGTGAGGGAGGGGACCTATAAGGGAGGTGGGACAGGAGAGGCAGCTTGAAGAGGGAAACACTAATGGACGTGATGTATATACACAAATTTATTAGTGCCTGTCACAATGTTGTGCATGGAGAGGAGTAGGGAATGGGGTGGGCTCGGGGGGAGGGCTCACCACATGCTGTGTGTATATGTGCTCTCGTACTCCGAACTTCATCATGATGAATGATTGCTATGCACCAATAAAACAAAATTATAAAAAGAAAAAAAACCGGCATGAATAAATTTAAATAAATTATATATCTTTGGGAAAAAAGATGGAAATAGATCCAAATATGAGTGGTAGTTATCTTTAGATGGTTTTGTTTTTCCTCTTTCTGCTTTCTGTATTTTTATCCAAAATATATTTATTTTTTAAAAAATAACCTTAATTATAGATAAGAAATTGAAGCTCAGAGCCGGGCGTGGTGGCGCACGCTTGTAATCCCAGCATTTGGGAGGCTGAGACTGGAGGATCCGGGTTCGCGGCCAGCCTCAGCTACCTAGTGAGGCACTCCGCAACTTAGTGAGACTCGGTTTCAAAATAAAGAATAAAAAATAGGGCTGGGGGTGTAGCTCGGAGGTAGAATGCCCCTGAGTTCAATCCCCAGTACC